>APFE031368082.1:98899-118494 GCA_000404065.3 Pinus taeda
AAAATAAGTCAAAATTTTGAGAAAATAAATGCAAAATTTTAATTTTTAATATATTAAAATGCGTTTAAAATTTTGACGGATGAGATTGAAAGTGATTTTGATCCTCATTGACGGTCGAGATTAGTTTGACATGGATCACTCGAACTAGCCGTTGGGATTTTTTCCTTTAAATAGGGTGTTAGGGGTCATTTGAGATCATTCGATTTGTGAGTTTTGTGCTGAAGAAAGCTCTCTTGTAATCTTTTTCTTATGCAATAAAGAAAGACTTTGGGGTTGAAAATCTTGCTGGTGTTACTCTTCTGGAAATGCTGTAAGATGTTTTATTTTTCTGCATAATTTTATTTTCAGCCATTGATAATAGCTTGATGAAGATTGATTTAGGCACAGGTATGTTGTCTGATCTTTGGGGTTTGAATGATAGTTTAATTTTTGAATATAATAGCAGGTATATGCATTTGATATAAATTTCATTGTTGTTTTCTCCCTCTATATTAATGGTTGATTTTAAGCTGTGCAGGAAATCCTTTTTTTAGATTACCGGGCGTTCGGGGAAGTTCTTGGCTAAACTAGCCAACTCCCGAATTGCATTTTCTGAAGAGCCCAGTCAGTTTTGATCCCGGGCTTATCATTTGAATTTATCTTTTGAATGCATGAGAGGTTTTTTGAAGTATCTCATAGTAGATCTAAAATTTTGAAAATATTTCTGTGGATTACCGACAAATCTGGCTATTTAGAGCCTTTAAACTGTGAATATTGTAATTATTTAATTGGTTTTAGGGTTTTTAATTTTGTTTCTTAGACATTTTATTTCTGGGTGTTTTGTTTTTGCCATTGTAGGTTGCAAGTACAGATATTGAAAATTTTTCAGGGTTTTCCATCAGGCAATCTAGAGCAGGAAGGGCTTAAAATTTCAATCAAGTTTCTAGCCTATGGCTCTGTTACCTGCGTTTTCATTTTTCACTGTTGCTTGGGGTTTTACTGCTGTAGAAAAAATTTTGAAATTTTTTAAGGGGCCACAGTTTTTCGCTATTGCCAACCCTCTGCCATTTCTCTTTTCCCATGCATCTTCAGCCACCACACAAACAACTGCTCCATCCACACACCTGCAAAGAGTCTCCATGCATTTCTTCTGCCCCACGCAGCTCCCTTGGCTCCCACGCTGTTGTCCAAAGCCAAATTCGCAATCACTTTTGCTCTGCTATTACCCACGCAGATCCGCCCATCCTTTCACCTGCGTACTTCTTTTCTTCACGTGAAATTTTTCCCATCGATTTCTACCTCAGCTATTCTCCCCACGCAGCAAGCTCCCCCTCAAAACCTACAGTTCTTCTTTTTCCATGCTGTTGTCTGCTTGCTCTCACATACCTACGTAGCTACCCACGTCCATCCTCATGCAGCCCTCTTCCTTGCGTTTCTTCTTTAACAACCATTGCTAGATCCGTCCCTTGCTCCATTTCGTTGAGCTCTTTCTCCTTCACATAGTGTTCATTTCATCATCGCTGCTCGAATCCGCAATTTCTCTCCCCTCCTTGACCTGCGTTAAAGCCCTCGACCCACTGCTCCTTCCACTTGCAACTAAATCGAAACCTGCATCCTCATGTAGCTCTTCCATTCCCTCATCCACGCAGTTCTACCTACATCTTCTCTTCCCTTGCTGCCTCAGTCTCGTCATGCAACCAGTCCAACTCCATCGTGCAGTCATTACCACCTTCAAACCTGCAGAACAATAGCAATAAACATTATGATTTTGCGCTTTTTTTTTAGGTTTCATATGGCTTAGGGATTAGTTCATTTTTTTTGTATTTCATTACTTTAGTTTAGTTCACATATTTTAATTTTTGTTGGTTTAACATTTTATTTAGGATTCGTGAGGTTACATAGGGATTTTTGATTTTTTCTATTTTCATTTAGATTTTAGAATTAGATTCTTGTTTAGTTTAGATATATTCGATTTTTGTTTAATTAGATTTATCTTATTTGTTTTGTTTGATTTTGTTTAAGTTAAGTTTTTGTTTATGCAAATCAAGTTATCAGGCTGAAAATATGACAATCATGGAATTCAATTATAATAATTAGTTGGCTACCATGCAAGAAAATTATAAGAAAGAGATAAACTCTATGTAACATTGTTGGATGACCATAAAGGCAAAGGATGATAAAGTAATAAGAGATATGGAAGCTAATCAGATATGTCTTTAGAATAAGTTATTGACTATGGAAGAAGACCATGCCAGGGAAATCAGTGCCATGGAGTTTGAACACTCTAGTTAGATAGATGCCATTACAACATATGTTCAGAAATTTCAACAATGGTCAGAGGGTGAAAGAAACCAGAGAACGTCAATAGATCAGGAGCCTCCTTATCTGCCTCAACAAGCTCCATCTTATTATGAGGTTCTTTGTTCCATTGAAAAGTGGATAATTGAAGGTGACTTGGATAAAAGGGAAATTAATAATCAGGTTGAGGCTCACACGGCTAATCCACAGGTCTTAGAAGATCAGGTTATAACTCATGACACCTGTGAGATTGATCCATCATCCTTGACAGGGCAGATGCAGAATGAAGAAAGACATGTCACACATATCTTACATACTTCATCCGAGAGCTTTGAAGCAGAAAGTTCCACGTCATCAGTGATACAGCCTGCCACAAAGAAAAAACGCAAAAGAAAGAGAACGAGAAGAAGATTTGATGCATCAGATGGCCGCAAGCAACTTGATTTTCGGATAGGAAAAAGTCCTACTGTATGCAGAATTGCACATGGCACATCCGAGAAGCAGCCGACAGATTTTCCTGAAAGTAGGCAAATGCTTAGTATACACTATATTGAACACATCTGAGGCCATGGGGCATCCTCTATATTTCTAACCCTACTCCTTGTTTTTTCAGCATTTTCATTTCTGTTTTAGGATTAGATTTACTTTTCATGTTACTAGATAGTTAATAAATGAAGAGCTTATATCTTTCTTGTGCTTAATGTTATATGATGATTTTTGGATGGACGCTACTTATATTTTGTTGTGTGTTGTGTGGATGCAGATTCTGGATTCTCACATTCCTACAGTGCAGCAACGTGTCCCTAAGTAGAGCTATATGTTGACCACTACGTGTCAACTACCCATAGTAGTACACCCCCTTTTTCGTAAAAAGGGATAGCGCTGGATCGACGTGTTCGTGCCATTCAACTTTCATCATCAGCCCGATCATGTTATGTTTTAAACCTAGTCTGCATGTGTAAATTGTAAATAATCTTAGCAGATCTGAGTCATGTATGTAAATTGCCTAGGAAAACCTAATTTTCTAGTGATAATCTATGTTTCAGAAGGTTTTTTGTTTCACTGATCCATAATCGGCAAAGTTTTCCTTCAGCCTAACCCCAAAGCTGGAATGAATTGTCATTAGAATCTTAGGGGAATCCTAGTGTGCTTCGAGTCTATGTAAAATTAATTTGGAAATAATTCTAACTATTTGGTTGGGTTATTACAAATTTCTTGATCTGCTAGATTATATTTGTGTCACAAAACTGGGTGGTCTATGAGGGTCTATGTCAAATGGGTTTTCCCCTTGAGATGTAAAATTGTAAAAGTCATGATGTAAAGTGTCTTGAGGGTTAGAAAATGTTTTATCCCCTCATAAGTCCTGGTCCTAGGATTTTTTTCCAAAGGGCTGAGTTCAGGGTTCAGTAAAAAATAATAAAAAATAAAAATAAAAATATAATAAATAATAATAATAAATAATAATAAAAATTAAAAAATAATAATAATAAAATAATAATTTTTTAAAAATAAAATATAAATAAACTAAAAATTAAAAAAAATAAATAAAGTTGAATAAATAAAATAAATAATAAAATAATAATAAGTCAAAAGTTTTGAGGAAATAAACGCAAAATTTAAATTTTTAATATATAGCATTTAAAAATTTCAACGGATGAGACTAAAAGGGATTTTGATCCTCATCGACGGTCGAGATCAATTTTGACATGGATCACTCGAACTAGCCATTGGGGAAATTTTCCTTTAAATAGCGTGTCAGGGGTCATTTGAGATCATTCGATTTGGAGTCTTGTGTTAAAGAAAGCTCTCTTGTAGTCATTTTTTGTGCAATGAAGAAAGACTTTGGGGATGAAAATCTTGTTGTTGTTACTCTTCTGAAATTGCTGTAAGATGTTTTATTTTTCCGCATAATTTTATTTTTAGCCATCGATAATAACTTCATGAAGATTGATTTAGGCACATGTATCTTGTCTGACCTTTGGGGTTTGAATGATAGTTTAATTTTTGAATATAATGGTAGGTATCTCCATTTGATCTAAATTTCACTGTTGTTTTCTCCCTCTATGTTAATGGTTGATTTTAAGCTGTGCAGGAAATCCTTTTTTTAGATTACCAAGCGTTCGAGGAAGTTCTCGGCTGAACCAGCGAAATCCTGGATTGCATTTTCTGAAGAGCCCAACCAATTTTGATGCCAGGCTTATCATTTGAATTTATCTTTTGAATGCATGAGAGGTTTTCTGAAGTATCTCATAGTAGATCTAAAATTTTGAAAATATTTATGTGGATTACCGACAAATTTGGGTATTTAGAGCCTTTAAATCGTGAATATTGTAATTATTTAGCTGGTTTTAGGGTTTTTAATTTTGTTTCTTGCACATTTTATATTTGGGTGTTCTGTTTTTACCATTGTAGGTTGCAGGTACAGATTTTGAAAAATTTTCAGGGTTTTCCATCAGGCAATCTGAAGCAGGAAGGGTTTAAAATTTCAATCAAGTTTCTGGACTACAGGTCTGTTACTTGCATTTTCATTTTTCACTGTTGCCTGGGGTTTTATCGCTGCAGAAAAAATTTTGAAATTTTTTTAGGGGCCACAATTTTTCCCTGCTGCCATACCCTGCTGCCATTTCTCTCTTTCCATGCATCTTCAGCCACCACACAAACAACTGCTCCATCCACACACCTACAAAGAGTATCCACGCATTTCTTCTACCCCACGCAGCTCCCTTGGCTCCCACGATGCTGTCCAAAGCCAAATTCGCAGTCACTTTTCCTCTACTATTACTTGTGTAGATCCGCCCATCCTTTCACCTACGTATTTCTTTTTTTCACGTGAAATTTTCCCATCCATTTTTGCCTCCGGTATTCTCCCTATGCAGCAAGCTCCCCTCAAAACCTGCAGTTCTTCTTTTTCCACATTGTTGTATGCTTGCTCTCCCATACCTACGCGACTACCCACGACCATCCTCACGCTGCCCTCTTCCTTGCGTTTCTTCTCTAACAGCCACTGCCAGATCCGTCCCTTGCTCCATTCCGTTGAGCTCTTTCTCCCTCACACAATGTTCATTTCGTCATCATTGCTCGAATCCGCAATTTCTCTCCCCTCCTTGACCTGCATTAAAGCCCTCGACCTGCTGCTCCTTCCACTTGCAGCTAAATCGAAACCTACATCCTCATGCAGCTCTTCCATTCCCTCATCCACGCAGTTCTACCTGCGTCTTCTCTTCCTTTGCTGCCTCAGTCTCGTCACGCAACCTGTCCAACTCCATCGTGCAGCCATTACGGCCTTCAAACCTGCAAAACAATAGCAATAAACATTACGATTTTGCACCTTTTTTTTTTAGGTTTCGTATGGCTTAGGGACTAGTTCATTTTTTTTTATATTTCATTACTTTAGTTTAGTTCACGTATTTTAATTTTTGTTGGTTTAACATTTTATTTAGGATTCGTTAGGTTACATAGGGATTTTTTATTTTTTCTATTTTCATTTAGATTTTAGAATTAGATTCTTGTTTAGTTTAGATATATTCAATTTTTGTTTAATTAGATTTCTTATTGTTTTATTTTTATTTTTTTATGTTTAGTTTTAGTTCAGCTTTTGTTTTAGTTCTAGAATTAGACTTTTCTACTTTTGATTTTATTTAGCCTATGAGTTTTAGTTTATATTTTTTTTAGATATATTTAAGCTTAGATTTTGTTTTATTAGTTTAGCCCATAGTTTAGTTTAGGACTTAGTTTTTTTAGAATTAGAATTTTTTAATCTTAGATTTCATTTTTGTATATATTTTAAGTTTCATCTAGTTAGAATTAGACATTTTTTTTTGGTTAAGTTTTGTTCATTTAAAAAAAATAAATAAATAAAAAAATGCATCAAAAAAGTTCCTTTAGATTTTAGACTGACTTTACTTTAGATTAACTTTTATTTACAGACTTTTAGTTTGTTTTATTTTCGCTTAGGCTTTTTTTAAAAAATATAAAAATGTTATAAAAAATTAATTTTTTTTGAAAAAATTAACTAAAAATTGAAAATTGTTTTGATGAATCTTTTCATGAGCTGGTTAGCATTTAAATTTCGTGGTTTAATGTATTCAATGTTTAGAAATTTAATTGCTGGATCATTATTATAGCATTGTGAGTTTATTGAATATCTTGCATTGCTTGGGTTATTTGATGATAAATGATTGGTTTACAAGGTTCATACTTTTGCAACATTTAATAAATAATCATTTCATCATTAACTCCATAAGGCACTGGTACATTAATTTCTAAAATCAATCAGGTGCTAAATTGCCTTGCTGTGTCTCCCAACCCAACTGGTCCACAGTTGGTTTTCCTTTATCCCATAGGGTCTACCCCCCTTAGCCTCGGGAGACAGCTTAAACAGAGAGATCAGGGATAAGGGTGACAACCCTTGGTTTGAGCATTGTCGTGCTTCCTAGACAATCTATGCAACAACAAAACCCATGCTTTAATAAGTCATTGTAACAATAATAAAAATTCTTTTGACAAATACATTTTATGAAGACCGAACCTAATTACATTTTTCATCACAGCTAAGGTGCTATGTCCTTGTTTTCTTTGATGACATATTGATCTACATGAGGACATGGGAGGAGCACTTGCAACATCTAGAGGAAGTGTCCAAGATCTTGGAGGGGCATCAGTTCTATGCTAAGCTGTCCAAGTGTGAGTTCAGGTTGGCATAGATGCTTTATTTGGGGCACATCATTAGAGAGGATGGCGTACTGGTGGATGAAGAGAAGATTCAAACCATCTAGGAGTAGCCTGTGCCTCGAAATGTGACCGAGTTGAGGGGTTTTGTGGGAAATTTCACTTATTACAGGAAGTTCGTGAAGGGCTTCTCACAGTTGGCAGCTCCCCTCACTGATTTGACTAAGAAAGGGGCTTTCGCATGGACTGACAGGGCACAGGAAGCCTTTGAGCACCTCAAGGAGGTGATGAGTAGTTTCCCGGTATTAGCACTTCCCGATTTCACCCAGTCGTTCAAATTGGAGTGAGATGTGTCGGGTGAAGGCGTGGGCGCAATACTATCACAGGGTGGACATCCCATTGCTTTTGAGAGTCGGAAGCTCCTTCCGCACGAGAGGTTGTACTTGATTTATGACAAGGAAATGTTGGCCATTATTCATGCCTTGGCCAAATTCTGGCAGTATTTGGTGGGAAACAAGTTCAGAGTGAAGATTGATCATAATAGTCTTCGCCACTTCTTGGGGTAGAAGGGCCTCAATCACAGACCGCAGAAGTGGGTCAATAGGATTCAGGCCTACGATTTTGACATAGAGTATGTCAAGGGCAAGAATAATGTGGTGGCAGATGCCCTATCTAGGAGGCCTGCGACACTTTCCCTCATGAGCATCTGCCATGATTAGAAAGCACAATTGCTGGTGGAGTACTCCAAGGATCGACAGGCGTGTGAGATATTAGAGGGTAACTATGGGGATAAGCGCTACCGTGTGATGGCAGATTTTATTTACTGCAAGGGGCACATTTTCTTCATACCAGGTTCGCAGTTGAGGGTGAGGATTCTCCAAGTGGCCCATGATTCACCATTGTTAGGGCGTCAGGGGTTCCTAAAGACTTATAGGGTCATTAGAGAGCACTTCACATGAAAGGGCCTCAGGGGGGGTGTGTTAAGGCATGTACAAGAGTGTGAGGCCTACGAGAGGAACAAGGGGGAGTTGACTCATCCAGCAAGGTTATTATAGCCACTCCTTGTTTGGAGGGGCAGTGGGAGAGCATTTCGATGGACTTCATCATTGGCCTTCCCATGGCACAGGGTCGTGATTGCATGTATGTGGTGGTGGACAGATTGACGAAGTATGCCCATTTCTTCGTTGTTCCCACGAGGTACTCGTCTTCTCCGGGTGTAGATTTGCTTTTCAGGAAGTCTTTCTGGTTGCATGGTCTTCCCAAGACCATAGTGAGTGACATGTACAAACGATTCATGGGGGCTTTCTGACAGGAGCTCTTACATTTGGTGGGCATAGAGCTTACACCCAACACCAGCTATCACTCCCAAACCAACGAGGAGAACAAGATTTTTAACAAATGTCTAGAGGGTTATTTGCAGAACTATGGGACAGGGCAACAACGAGCATGGGTGAGATGGCTACACTTCGGGGAGTATTGCTACAATACTACCTATCAAATGTCCATCAATATGTCTCTCTTCCATGCTTTATATGGATATGATGCTTTATCTTTTGTTGACATTGTTTTTGGAGACAATTGTGCACCAAGGGCCGAAGATTCGATACAGGAGCACCAGAACATTCTTAAGGCTCTCAAAGATAATTTGTAGACAGCCTAGAACCAGCAGAAGATGTATGCAAACAGGCACAGGGTTGAGAGACACTTTGAGGTGGGCGATCTAGTCTTCTTGTGCCTTCAGCCTTACAGACAGTCTACGCTGAAACAGAAGGGGGCCGAGAAGCTACAACCACGCTTTTATGGCCCATACCATGTGACTAGGAGGGTTGTCTAGGTGGCATGCGCGTTAGAGCTTCCACCTGGGAGCAAGGTGTGTAATGTCTTCCACATTTCATGCCTCGAGAAGGTACTAGGACAGCATGTGACAATCACTATGGAGTTGCCCCCACTAGATGATGATGGGCATCTAATTTTGGAGCCTGAGGCTATTCTAGAAAGCAGGGAGAGGAGATTGAGGAGAAGAGTCATCAAGGAGTTCCTGATCAGGTGGAGGAACTTGCCATATGAAGATGCTACTTAGGAAGGAGAGAAAATATTACAGCATCCAACTTTGCAACTGTTTTGGGACAAGCAATATATTGGCAGGGAGGACTATGATATTCCCACTTTAGCAAGGTCACTAAGTGAAATATCAATATTGACCAATTTTGTTAATTTTTGGATAACAACTTAGGCAAAGTGGGTTGAGGGGCCCCACTTGCACTTTTGAGGTGAACGAATGCTCCAACATAGGAAAAAAGGCAAAATCGATTTGATAGTGGATGGTGGAGGCCAACCCAAAGAGGAATACGATGCCCTTGGCTAGTACGCTTGCATGGAGGGAAGAGAGAGAGGGAATCGATGCATTGGACCCACATGGGGAAATTGGAGGCCCAATGACTAAAATAGGAGGAACACTCATCATTTGGGCATCTTTGATCATTTGACATTCACTCTTGACTAACATGCTTGAGTTGAGAGCCAAATTTGCATGTGTTGTTCAGCACATGAGATTCTGAAGCGAGAATCTTACCCTACCTTCGGTGGACTTCGAGTGCCAACCCAAGGAGGTGACCTACATCACGCTTGATTCGATTTGAGAGCTTTCCAAGCATATTTGTGGAGCTAGTTCAGCGGGTGGGACGTTGGAAGGGGAATATACAGCGTTTGCAGGAGCTGATTGTAGAGTTGTGGAATTGTTGGGCTTTCAGGGATTGCCTAGGGCCATCATTTGCTGAAGATTTGGAGTTTTTTCCGAGCTCCATTTGGTGTGAGTCTGGTGTACCCAATAACCATCATTAGGGACTATGTGGGCCTGCGTAGTGGTGCCTTCGTACCACATGTGGGTGCTTGGAAGAAGGAGAAATTGAGGGTTGAATCTTGTGGGGTGATTATGAGAGGGGATTTGTTAAGTATTGCAGCCGTTTTGGGGACCATCAGTAGTGATATTTTTAGGTGGGTCGATATACGCAGCAGCTGGAGGAGTGGGAGGAAATTGGGCCAAATTTCGGAGGTAAGCATTTGGCCAAACCCTTTGTTGTTACTCTAGCAACTGGTGTAGTTAGTTCAGATGTAGATGGTCCTGCTCCCACCAATGGTTGAGTAGTTGGGGGGTTTTGCTTTGTGTATCTACCCTTTTCATCCCTTTGTCTAGGCATAAAGAAACATAACTAGACTAAAAACTAAAATTCGTTTTTGTTGTTTTGTTTTGAAAGGAGATCTAAATGAATTAACTAAAGCTTCTAGTCTCCAAATATGCTTCCCCGACAATGGCACCAAAAATGTTGGTCCAATTTAGAGGTGTAAATCAGATCATAAATTTAATTATTAATTCGGAATTCGTGAACTTGGAAGCATACCAAAATATATGGTTTAGAGACTAATTTCTAAACTAAATGAATTTAAATTGCAATTTTTTTTTAACACACTTGTACTTAGAAATGCTTCTAGACTATCTTGAGTTCTTAAATGTTGTAAGCAAGTAAACTTTAAGCTCCCTTATAGGATATGGATTCATAATGTTTCCAAGAGCATAACAACTTTTTTAGATTATCAAGTGCGTTTCAAAAATGAATTACAAAAATGAACAAATTGATAATTCTTAACTGTTGTAAATGAAAGCACATTAAACTCTTTTACAAGAGGCTATTACATAACATACTATTAGTCTTAGCAATAGTGAATATTGTTCAAATAACAAAAACTAAAGCATACAAGAAACTACAACAAAATTGAAAGAGCATACCAGAGATTTTAAATACTAAGTGTACATGCTTGCCAATGGGGGCCCTCTATGCTTTGCTTGCACACATGAATGAAAACCAGCTAAGAAAGCTTTTGTAGCAACATCAACATAATCAACACAACACAATGAAGGTATCCAAAAGCTCCAAATTTATTAACTTCAGTCAAGTAACATTCTTCCACAAAAATAACATATCTCTTACTTCAAGTGCTACATATTTATACAAAAGGTTTGATAACCAAAACTACTAAAAATGCTCAAATTAGTTTCTAAAATCCTAGATAAGTGTTAATAGGTCGGATTCAACCTTCAAAGCCATGAAATATGAAGAAAATCCCTTAGAATAAAAAAGTGTCCTGATTTATTTCCAAAAATAGGGGATTTCTAAACAAGTGGCCTAGTTTGACTAGTGTTGACTAGGCACATGCGAGGTTCTTTTCTGAAGGCAGATAGGAATTTATCCATCCATGGACATTGAGGATTATCCCACATATCTCGAAATTCGCCCAGTTGTCCTACACGTGCAAAGCTTGGAGCTATTACGGGAAGTTGCAAATCTTGTAATTTCTGCTAAAAATTCAATTTTAATGTCATACTTTGTCAAAATTCAAATCATAGAAAGTAAATGATAAATGTTCTTGAGATGGTCAATTTCAAGCAACTATGGATGATGCATGAGAGGCATGGAAGGATGATAGAGGCAAATTATGGGTTATGTGACTAAAATAAACATCCAAATGCGGCACCCAACATTCCCCCAAGAGGAAGATATTGCATGTCCTCATGCACAAAACTGTCTCTAATGCCTTGTCACTGATCCTCTGCCACCTCTGCTGCTTGTAACAGTATTTCCATCTTAGCTTGAGCAATGTGAAGAATTTTTAACTTCTGATACTTTGTCTTTATTGCCTTTTTTTGTTGGTACCATTTATATACTTGCTTGGAAATTAAGATTTCCCATATTTGCAATTTCTTGTTTTTCTTCTTCAATCTTTCATTTTTCTTTTGAGTTTTCTGAATTCCAATTTTCAGTGGTTCCTTCTCCTTTTTAAGATGTTTTTCAAGGATCTCCATCTCCTTCACAGTTTGTTTCAATTTTTTTAATTTTCTTTTTCTTCTTTGAAGTCCTTTTCTTTTTACATTCTTTGAAATTTTTGGATTTTGCTCATCAATAAGAATATCATTTGTCATTTTATCTTCTTGCTTATCCCTTTCTTCTTGCTCCTCTAAGGGCTAAAGGTAATCATATTTAAATTGTTGTGCTTCATCATCTTTCTATGCTATCTGTCTTCTTTGGGCATATGGACGCTTCCTAGAATTTCTTTCATAAATGTAAAAGTATGTTGTATTGTTGCTTGTCCAGGAATTGACCTCAGGAGGTAAAATAGTCTTATTTTTAAAGAAAATCACTGCAAGTATGTATTCATATGTCAGTCTTCCTTGAACAAAAATCATTTCACTGAAGCAGGGGAGGAATAGAAATCAAAACCTTGGGTTGACAACCACAGAGAACAAATTTTTTCCTCAAATTTGGATCAACAGGTAAGAACATTTTCACATGAACCCTAATTGATGCAAAAATGGTGAATTTGAAAACAGAAAATTGAGGAAATTTTGTTTTCTTTTTAAATAGAGATAGAAAAACAGGGTATTAATAGATTTGTGTAAAAAATTGGGGCTTGAAAAAGAAAAATATTTTAGAAGTTTTACAGATAGAGAAAAGGTTGTTTTTCTTTCAAAAAATAATCATGGTATCTAGGGTTGAACCAGTGAAATTTGATTCCACGTCAATTCATAAAGATTGTTTTGAACTTCTTGAAAAAAGTCATTGGGCTTCATCTATGGAGAAGTTTGATGGGCATAATGAAAAGGTTTGTGTGGAATTTGCTTCCCCTTTCTATGGTGAGAGGGCCTCAGTAGGTAGCCTCACCATAAGATTATCAAAAGACATTATGGCACAGGTGACTGGACTACCTCAACAAGGAGAAATATACTTAAAAACTAAACAATGCAAAGATAAATCTTGGACCCCATGTTTATGCAGATTCAGAGCATCATCTGTTAACTGGAAGAAAGAGATTTCAAGAAATTGGTTAGTTCATCCCTGGGATGAGATGGCTTACATTATCCAAAAATTCATCACATGTGAGGGAAGATTCGATATAGTATACTTGTATCACATTCAACTTTTATGACATTTGAAAGGTGACTGTGAAGTCAACATGCCTTATTTTTTACTACAAAGTCTTTCTAAAATGGCTAAAGGAGTCCAAAAACAGGGTAAAAACATGGACAAAATCCTTTATCATCATGGCCTCATCAAGATGATTGTTAAGCATGAATTACAAAAGTAAATTTTCTTATGGAATCAATTTGTGTTAAGTAATGATTTTGAAGCTATGGAAGAAGACTCAAGGGAAGAAGACATCTTCATCATAAGTGATAATGAAAAAGAAGTAAATCTTAAGGCGACAAGCTCAAAACAACCTATGGAAAGGAGAAAAACAAGAAGTATGAGAAGAAGAGAGGAATAAGTTCAACAGAAAGACTAGATCTTTTACACTTATGAAAGAAAGTCCAGGAAGCGTCCATATGCCCAAAGAGGACAGATAGCAGAAAAAGGTAATGAAGCACAACAATTTCAATATGATTACTTTCAGACCTTAGAAGAGCAAGAAGAAAGGATTAAGTAGGAAGAGGAAATGACAAATGATATTCTTATTGATGAGTAAGACCCAAGAATTTCAAAGAAAGTAAAAAGAAAAGGAACTTCAAAGAAGAACAAGAAAATTGGAAAATTGAAACAAATTGTGAAGGAGATGGAGATCCTTGAAAAACATCTTATAAAGGAGAATGAATAACTGAAAATTGGAAGTCAGAAAATTCAAAAGGTAAATGAAAGATTGAAGAAGAAAAACAAGAAATTGCAAATACAAGAAATCTTAATTTTCAAGTAAGCATACAAATGGTATCAACAAAGGAAGGCAATAAAGGCAAAGTATCAAAAGTTAAAAATTCTTCATTGTTGAAGCTAATATGGAAATACTGTTACACGCAGCAGAGGTGGTAGAGGATCAGCGACAAGGCATCAGAGACAACTTTGTGCATGAAGACATGCAATATCTTTCTCTTGGGGGAATGTTGGGTGCCACTTTTTGATGTTTATTTTAATCACTTAACCCATATTTTGCCTCTATTTTCCTTCCATGCCTCTCATACATCATCCATAATTGCTTGAAATTGACCATCTCAAGAAAATTTGTCATTTAATTTTTATGATTTGAATTTTGACAAAGTATGCCATTAAAATTAATTTTTTAGCAAAAATTATAGGATGTTGCAACTTCCCGTAATAGCTCCAAGCTTTGCACATGTGTAGGATAGTGGGGCAAATTTCGAGATATGTGGGATTATCCTCAATGTCCAAGGATGGATAAATTCCTATCTGCCTTCAGAAAAGATGTCGCATCCCTCCTTGATACTCTATTTATTTTTTGTAACTTATGATTAGTTTTCCCATATGGCACTATGTATATGTATTTGAACTTAGGTTCTTAAGGCCATACATGTTATATTCTTACCCAAGTCAATTGAATCCTAACAAGGTAGGTTTATAACACTGAATTATCCCTTCATATAGTTTTGTTTATACTCAACAATGGTTTTATATCTTTCTTCAAGCATATGTAGGTTTCCTATCATTGGCGCATATTGCCAGGTTAGGCATTATACATTAATATCTTCTTATGAAGTTAGATTGGTTACTTAATATCCTCCACCCTCACAGCTGGAATTACTAACACATGGTCCAACTTCCCTCCACATTGAAATCCACATCCCACCCATTCAATACACGTGTAATTGCCATACAAGTTCGAGTAATTTGTCACATGGTCCTCAACACTTTCGAGGTGGAAAATACCAACAATCCAGATCATTCTCTATTCATCAACGACTCAGGATACTCGCACAAACCCTGAGGTTTCCTTCTGCTCAACTTACCCTCATTTGCTTGTGTTGCTCTGCTGCCTGAGCCAAGGTTTCTACAATGGTGGTATGTGGCCTCTGCAATGTTCATCACCGCGTCTGCTCGACTGTCAATGTGTCAAAAGGCATAGCGCTCCATTTCAGTAGTGCGCTTTCATCTGGTTCACAGTCGCTTGGTGTTGTGACGATTTAATGGAGTCCCTCTTTCCTACATTTGTAGAGGAATATAACCCCCACGAATTGGTTCAACACGCCTACCAGGTAATTTTCAACTATCTTGCTAACCTCAATAACTTCACTCACTACCTGGATTTCATTTCCCTTATTTGTTCAACTTGGTGTGTGGCGGGGTCTTTGTTTTTCTTTTTAATTTTGAGTGCATACATGTGTAGGATGGAAGGAGCACACAGTGACAGAGGGATGACCTCGATCGTAGGAAACTAGGGTAAATTTCTTCCCAGTACCTGGCCATTCTCAGGTTAAATTCATTGGATTTGAATCCTATCTACGCTATTCATATTTAGATAATTCAACCAAGTATAAGTTGATTTTCGTTGGGGTTTTTTTTCTTTTATTTACTTTGCATTTTGGGTTCAGTGCAGGAATTAGAACCCCCTGTCTCATAACAATTATAAAGGTCATGCTATTCTTCCTCTTATCATCATCCCAAAACAAAGGCTTTTCCCTATTTTCCATTTAATGTTACTTTCTAATTGGTCTTTACTGTTTTCTATATGGTTTACCATCACATGTATGCTTACATTTTTCCTGGCTTACAAAATCGTGCCTTCCTCAACTCCAGCAGACGCTAACAGGGGTTTTTTTTCATCTACAGGTCGGTTACCCTGTCTAGGTTTTAATTTTATGGGAATGCTTCCGCTCTTGCGTAGAGAAAGGATTTCAAGAATCCTTACTTTCAGTTTCAAGCCACAAGTTTTCTTCCCTGCTTCGATGCTCACCTGGCTCAATAGCCCCTATTGCCTCGTCGTGGAGCCAAGCATTGCATCCTGGAACCGAGCATTGTTTTTTTCTTCTTTTAGGAACTACTCTTATATATGAATCACACTGTAATTTCTGTTCTGTATTAACTTATATTCAGCGAGTCATTTACGTCTGTTACCCTCTCCACTGATGGAGTTTGAGCATCGGGGTTATGCAAATAGAGTTATTTCTTGATACCCTTGCAGTGATGTCCTCTTACTAGAAGTTTGGATAATACTCTAGGATGAGTTAACTTAAGAAGTTGCTTAATGTTTCTTCTATGTTCAGTATGCATTTTGTATTGTTTTAATTCCATAATTGCCCTTTTCATTCACTTCATGATGTGTCAGTACTGGCTTGTAATTATGGTTATGGTGAATGTCATTTATCTAAGCTTCGAAACACGAATGGGTAGAGAGTAATGATTGTGGGCATCTAATAATAAAGATGTACTTTTTCTTATAGTCCTATTTTGACTCATATCCCCATTAAATCGCTATAGGGCTTATTTAATGGTTATGTTTACAAGTCGATCCGTAGAATTTATGACTCTTTGGTAAGGATTATAATTTTTGATGCATGCACAGTAGAACCTACTGTGGGTTGGTAAAAGCTAGATTTACAGTGCTTTCTTCGATATTTACATTTACAGTGTTTGCATAATCATGATTGTGAAATGCTCTTCCTGTAATTAGTGTTCATTTGAATGTTTAATGGACTAAGTTGATGGCCAAAAAAGTAAATACAAAAGTGCTTGCGAACCTATTAGAGTTGTACAATTTAATTGTTGTTGATGCGAGCTAATCTTCTTCTCACAACCAATGTTGGGTTTAATTTAATTAACTTACTCCATTCTGCTACCCTCTAAAAGTGACTTGTTGGGTCTTCCTTCGGATTTCTTGCTAAACACTTTTCCTAGTGTTTATAGTTTCACTTGGAACATACTCTGTTAGTTATAAAAAGAGTACTGAGTAGAATTCTAACGTACTCCACTATGTCTGATAAGTATTTTCGGGGCTATTGCATAGGATCATCTTTCGACTTCCTATAGGTGTTCGAACCTAGCAAGCCTTATTTCTCTACTTTGTTCATTCACTTATAGGTATCAGCTAGACACCATATGAGTTATAAACTCTAACCCCATAGTAAAATCTTAATCCAATTTAATTAGTGTTCTTTCTACCTCCTGCTTCTAAATTCTAGTAATTTTGTTTCCTACCATATAACCAAATTATATACAAAGTTCCATCCACTTTTCATTCAACCATAATTTGTAGAGATATCCCTCTTCACGCCATTCAACCCAAAATTTATACATCCTATCAACCTTGAAATCAGGATAAATCTATGTATTTACAAATCGTAGATTGTTAATAAGAACCAAGCCAGTCATGCAGATGTAGCATGGTGGGTTGATAATTAGTCCTAGAAGATATCCAATTGTATACTTCTCATAACTTGTCTATATATTCACACATGCAACCCAATTCACAGCAAAATACTGATAGCTGGTAATTTGTTGAAATTTGGTACCAGAGGACAGGTGGTTCCCTTAGGCTTTGATCTTTGGCCTAGGGAAAAGTGTCAGCTAGAGTGATAGGTGTACGCCATGCAAAGGTGTACAGGTTTGCATTCCAGCCCCTTTTGGCATTGAGTAGTAGTACCGACAGCAGAGCTAGTAGTTCTGAGCAGTGTGAGATTTGGCACTGCAGGATGGGACATATGTATCATGGAGCCTTGAGGACCTTGCGGGAGATCACTACAGGTATGCCAGATTTCAGTACTGATCACTTTGATACTTGTAGAGGATGTGCTATGGGCAATTTTGCCAAATCCCCTTTTTCCAGCAGTGACAGCAGAGCGACTGGGATACTTGATTTGATTCATTCTGATGTGAGCGGTCGGATGTCTCATGTTTCCTTGAGTGGATATGAGTACTATGTTTTATTCATTGATGATCACTCCAGGAGGACCTGGATTTATTTCTTGAAAACCAAGAGTGAGGTCTTCAAGCGGTTTCAGGAGTTTAGAGCTCTTGTGGAGACACAGACAGGTCAGAAGATCAAGTCCCTGAGGTCGGACAATGGGGAGAGTACACCCTTGGAGAGTTTGTTGACTATTGTGCGGAGGCAGGCATTAGGAGGGAGTTCACTGTTCCTTACAACCCCCAGCAGAACGGGGTTGCGGAGAGGAAGAACAGATCCATCATAGGGGCTGCCAAAGCCATGTTACATGATCAGGGGTTGCCATTGTTTTTGTGGGCAGAGGCCTGCAACACAGTTGTTTACTTGCAGAACAGGAGTCCGCATCGTGCCTTGGGCACATGACTCCGGAGGAGGCTTTCTCTGGGAAGAAGCCTGATATTTGTCATCTTCATATCTTTGGATGCATTACATACTCCTATATACCCAAGGAGAAGAGGACCAACTAGAGCCCACCGCAGAGAAGGGTATCTTTGTGGGCTACAGTGAGACCTCAAAGGCCTTTCGGATTTACATTCCTGCACAGAGGAGAGTTGTTGTCAGACGGGATGTGAAGTTCGAGGAGGACAGGGCCTTTAGGAGATCACGGGAGTTGGAGTATCTGGATCAGCCAGACCCTCAGCAGCAGTTGAGTCAGTCGCAGGGATCCAGTGGGCAGGATCAGGAGGATCTGGAGGTACATCTATGAGGATGTCAGGTCCATTAGTGAGCAGTGGCTCACCGAGCCAGAGGGGTGGTGCTCCGAGCAGATCACAGAGCAGTTCACTAGGGAGTCCACTGATGGACAGTCCACACGGTACCTCAGCTTCTACAGGTTCAGGTGCAGGCAGGAGGACAGCAGACAGACAGTCAAGAGTTCAGGTTACTGATGGTGATGAGGAGGAGTTTCATTCTCCTATGGGAGAAGCATGCTCAGGGAAGAGGAAGCCCAAGTGGCTTCAGGACACCTTGAGAGATGCCACATCTGTTGCTGAGCCGAAGAGGCCGGTCAGAGAGAGTAGACCACCTGAGAGATTTTGTAGCTATATGGCGATGGTTACCAGCATCCTTGACTCTGAGCCTTCTAGCTATGAGGAGGCAGCTAGCCAGCAGGTCTGGAGAGAGGCCATGCAGGAGGAGTATTCTTCTATCATGAAGAATGATGTTTGGGAGGTGGTGCCGAGGCCTGAGGGTAAGTCCATGGTCACTTCCAGATGGATTTACAAGGTAAAGCATGCTGCATATGGCAGCATTGAGAAATTCAAAGCGAGGTTTGTGGCTAGAGGGTTCTCCCAGGTAGAGGGAGTTGATTATGATACCTTCGCTCCCGTGGCTCGATATACTTCGATTCGCTCCATTATATCGATAGCAGCAGAGATGGGTTGGAAGATCCACCAGATGGATGTGAAGACTGCATTCTCAATGGCTTCATACAGGAGGAGGTTTACATTGAGCAGCCACAGGGCTTTGAGGTGCATGGGAAGGAGTCCCATGTGTGCAGACTGAAGAAGGCCCTTTATGGCCTGAAGCAAGCTCCCAGAGCTTGGTACTCCAGGATAGATACTTATTTGCAAGGGATGGGTTTCACAAAGAGTGAGGCAAATCCGAACCTTTACTTTATTGTGATAGGTGAGGAGCCTCTCATTCTGGTGCTGTATGTGGATGACTTGGTCATTACAGGTGCAGAGAGACTCATAGAGCACTGCAAGAGAGATCTTGCGACGGAGTTTGAGATGAAGGACATTGGCTTGATGCATTACTTTTTGGGTTTGGAGGTGTGGCAGGAGGAGGGGCATTTCTTCCTGGGGCAGGGGAAGTATATTGTGGACATCCTTAGCAGATTCCACATGGAGGATTGTAGACCCATGTCGACACCGATGATCACCAACTGGAAGAAGCTTCATGTTTCCGATTCCGAGTTGGTGGATCCCACATTG
>APFE031368082.1:129570-150941 GCA_000404065.3 Pinus taeda
GGCTTTGATCTTTGGCCTAGGGAAAAGTGTTCAAAAGAATTTAATTTTTCTCCTAAAGTGACTTTATAATTTTTATAAAGTCAAATCTAATCTAAAAGTGACTTTAAGTGATAAAGTTACTAAAGTCTAATTTTAAAGTGACTTTAATAAAGTTAATGTAAAATTAGAAAGGAAAAGTGACTTGGAAATAAATGACTAAGTGGGTCTTTATTAAAGTGGGTGAATTAAAAAATAGAAAGTGAGATTTAAAAGTGCATTTAATCTCAGCCATTGATCTAAATCTATTTCAGCCATTGGATTTAGAGATTACCCAAAAGTCACTTTGGATCACCCAAAAGTCACTTGGAGTTATATTAAAGGAGGAAAAGGAGGAAAAGATCATTCATTCTTTCATGAGCAGATTGGGAGAAGGAGAGCAAGAGAGCAAGGGAGATTTCTGGACAAGAAGGAGAAAGAGACATCAATTTGACACACATACCAGGCAGCTCTTCAGCAAAATCAGAACAGCAGAAAGACAAGCAGAACAGCAGCAAGAACAAGCAAAAAAAGCTGATTTTTTGCTGAAAACTGAGAAGTTTCCAGGTGGTCCGTTGGGCTGAAAATGGATAAGTTTGCTTGCTGAAAAAATTATTTTGCTGTAATTTTTGCTGAAATTTTCTTGCTGTAAAAAGACATTTTTCAGAAATAAAGAAGAGCTCTCAAACTGGTTTTCCCCAAGAGTTGTAGGGGGTTTTTCCAGGGTCACGTTGACCAAAAATATTAGTGTTTTAATGTGTTTTAATGACTATTTATTACTGCTGATTTTTATTTCTGCGATTTTCAGCATTATGTAAAATTTCCAGAATTTGTGTTTTCAACAAATTTATTTTTTTCAGCTTGTTGAATGTATGGTTATGGGAAAGGGCATTTAACTACATGGGAGAAATAAGGAGAAACTGAAAACCGGGGTGGGAAAACAGAAATTTTAACATAATTTTCATCATTTTTCTACTGAAAACATAGATGCATCTGACATAAAGATATTTATAATAACCATAGAAAAGATTCTGCTAATAGGAGATGATTATAATTACTAGGAACCAAAAAGTTTCCCTGTCTCTCACGATACAAAAGTAATTATTATTCCTAGTGATGTAATTCTTCAGCTCAATATATATATCTGATTTTTCCCATAATAACTAGTGAGAGCTTTAACAATGATAAGTATTGCACCTTGCCCTGTTATTCACAGCTTAAGCCCCTAATATAGGAGTAAATTACAGTTAACCACAAATAGGCTATGTGAGTAGCAATTAACCACTAATAGCAGTTCCTCTGCAGGGTCTTGTGCTCACCTATTATTAAATCCATATACTAGTACAATCATTCTTATCATGTGCTTAATATTTTGGCTTCCTACTGTACATCATTTATCACTTCGGAACCGCAACTTTATCTAATTTTTGACTAACAATCATAGGGTAATTACTAGAATACATACCAACATTTAAAGTCAAATGAATGAAGTATTTACTAAAATACATACCAACATTTAGAGTCAAAAGTATAAAATAGTATAATGTAAATAATCAAACTAGAACAAACAATAAAGAGACACTTGGGAATCGAGCACCTCCACCCATCCAAGAACTGACTTCCTCCAGTTCATCCCCGGGCTGAGAGTACTTGCCCCGAAGTCAACAACCTCTTGTTGATCCCTTCAATGGGTTTTTAATTCCCTTCTTTCATGATAAGGTTTCTTTTAGTGGCGTCCCACTTTTGTGGATCTTTTTATCCATTTGCCTAGGCTTTTCCATAAAATTATGTCTTTCTCTCCAGCGGTGCTTTTAGGCTTTCGTAAACTTAACATATTTCTCTAGCTAATTAACTTAATGGATCTTTCTCTCTCATCCATTAAGTTTATCTAGAATTTTATTCTAGAATACTTATCATGAAAGAATTATCAGATCTCATTTATCAATGAGATTTTATCCTTATCTTATTTTGGCAAGTCTCACATCTCTAGGTGTCTCATTCCCAAGTACATGTATCTCATATATTTATTTATTAATAAAAATGATTTACATAATTAATGCAATATTCTTCTTTTGCCTTTCCACCATTATTTCTAACCCAACTCAGTCCAACCAAAGTGGTTTTACTGCAACAGAGGAATATTACATTCTCCTCCCCTTTTATTAACATTGTCCTCGGTGTTAGTTGTCCAGTTCCTTTCTTGAAAACCCTGTTGAATATTTTTCTTTTGCTCCCCTGTATCCTTTGCAGAGGTAAAGCCTTTTTGGATGGCTTTTCCACTTTTCTAGGCATCACTGCATGCTGTTTTACCCTAAGCAACCTCTCAATTCCGCAACCAGGTCCCCCTTTTCGAGTTAAGATACCGTGACTTCTGCCAGAAGATCTCCCTTGACGTTACTTGTAGCAGTTTGCAAACAATTAGATGGAGATTATCTTGTACTTGTTTTGGTAAGTACGATATATACGAAGACTTTGCAATTTTGAACATGAGAATGAGAAGAAAAGAAATTTTGATTAGTATGATACAGTGCCAATTCAGTGGTTTCTGTGCAGTTTTAGTATTTTACGGAATCCTTCACATGGTTAGTGAAGTTCCATCTTCTCCCAGCCAAACGGAAACAACATCCTATCTTCCATTGTCAATTTTGCTTACACTCATCTTTTTCTTTTTCATTTGAGATGATGACTTAACTTGAGTGCCCCCTCACTTCTACTTTCATTCCATGTTCTTTTTTTGAGCATAGACATTGAATGTTTGTTTTATAACTTCCACCTGCATTCAACATACTATCCAGATGCATTGAAATGAGGTCAACATCATTATTGTATTCATTATTTCAATACTTAAGACCATGCTTATTTATAATTTCAAGATACAAAATTTCATTTTGCCTAGCATATTGCTCATAGTAGTATAACAATTAGCAAGGACCTGTTGGTAACCTATTATAATTTAGGTAAAGTTTTATCACTCGTGCAGTTACTATCTGTTGGGTTATGATTAAGATAACCTACAACTGGACTCCACAAGGCGCATTCTTAATTGTTCACCCTTACCTGAAGTTCTCTAATCATTAGTTTTTTTCAGCATAGTGCATTTTGTACGGTATACACGCCCTTTTTTTTCTTTAGTTGTGCCGACTTCTAATTCCAATCTTGAGATTGTTCCATTTCTATAATTACCACTAGTTAGAATTTATTACCTATTATTAGGGCTAATGAAATTTGAAATCCTTATTTTGGTATCCTCCCATTTGTTACGTAGATGCCTTACAAATGTAGGTGTAGGTCATCCACTCATGGTTCCTACATCTAATGGGTCGGATCCCCTTAATCATGACCTTAATCTAGTCAATTCTCATCATGTTGCTCTTTGATTTCTTGTATAATCTTTTTCATTTAATGACATTTCGCATAATTATTGATATTTAGATGTGGAGATTTATAATATTCATCCATCAGGAAATTTTGTCTAACTCCCTGAATCAAAGAGGTCACCAATTCCGCCATCAGTTTTCTTGTAGCAATTTTCACTTTCTTCCCACACATTTTTTTTAATCTTTTACTTAATTAGCTTATATGTTCACTCTAAAGCATATTATTGCTGGCAGAGTTCAATTATCTGTACTTGGTTACCTGGTCACAAGATTGAATTTTTGAACATGTGACCCTACTCAAATTTGAGGATTTTGTACTTAACAATACTTGTATCCTCCCTTTAATCCTTACCTCTCATTCACTTTCCTAATTACATTCCCAATAGGATATCTCAATTGGCGTTGGTAGGCTCGCCATACTTTGCATTTGAACCATTCCTTACATATAACATGGTTCTTTTGTCATTAATTCTATATTTTGTATACCTTAATTGTGAGCTAATAGTTCTTAACTCCACCTCTAAATCCATTTTCTGTCTATATTAATAAACATCATTCGACTTGTGTCTTATAGACACCCTTCATACTTTGACAAGTTCATATGAATACTTGATATTCTCAACTTCTTAGTTCAAGTTTTTATTCTATTTCCTCTAAATCGACGATGATTCTTGTACCTCATTCCATTATTGTGTAACGAGGGCACATTTCAACCTTCATTTCTTGGGCAAAATTATATTTAGCACTCTTTTCCTTTTAAAGGTTAGATTTTCCACCACCCATATCCCTGATTTGAGTGATTGTTTTCATCTCTCCGTGCCTTTCACCACTTGTCTCAACTAGTCCTTACAACACTACTCAACACTAGAGGTGTTAATAACTTAAAGTGGCCAATACGTTGTTGGTCATTTTAATTCAACCTTCAACACTTATTTATTTAAACAATGGCACACACTTTCCTTAAAACTGGCATTGATATCCCACTATGGCCTTAACAATGAGATTATGATCATTAGATTATGTCATGATAAAATCCATCTTTTTACCAATATTATCTCATGAATCCTAATATTAGGAAAAAAATGTAATCTTTAACAAAAACAATGGAGAGAGTCATTGTATATTTTAGCCTTCAAACAACAAATTTCAAACTACCTATTTGAGGATCCCGCCCCGAATATTCATATATAAGACTACCAATGGAAGGGCACGAGATTAAAAGAACAACTCAAGTGAGAGTCCATGATATTCAAAATCCCCTCATTTCACTACTAACAATACACTAATTACTTTATGGGATTTGGTGAGTTTGAAGATTGTCAGCCCCAAGGCATTAGTAGGTTCTAAAAGATGAATGAACCGACAAGTTTCATGGTTTTACTTTAGTTATTTTACACATGTCCCAGGTTTAGTTGTTTGAGAGGAAAGGTTCAACACTCTTTTGTGCTGTTGCCCGCTCTGACTAAACCAATGTTTTAAAACTCTGACTCGGACTCCAACTCGGTCGAGGATCAACTTCGACTCCGACTTTGACTCGGTATCGACTCGGTCGGCTCGATTTCAATGACTCGGTCGTTGTAAAAAATACATTAAATATTTATTTTTTTTTATAAAAAAACATAATTTTAAAGATTTTCATTCATGTTTCCAAACACACAACATTAGAAATTAGAATATAGATAGAAGACAACATATGATCAAAGTAGGCTCATGAATATATCCATTACATCAAAATGGCACCCAGTGCACTGTCCAGTACATACATGATCATGATATAAAGATCAAAACAAAAACACATAACCAAGGAGGCTAGAAATGACCTCTACAACAAAAGTAAATTGTGACTAGTACTACTGGCTACTGCCAGAGGAGCCAAGATCATGTGGATCAATCTCTAGATCATCATCACAGTCAGACAGGGGGCCCCATGGCTTCTCCTCATCATCATCTCCAAATGCAATTGTAGAAGTGGTAGAACTAGCAGGTTGTGCAGCAGCTACAAGCTGAGATAGATGAGATATGCGCTTCTGTCGTGGTTGAGCAAAGGAAGCGCCTACAACTGGAGGACTTGCTGGCTTTGAGGCTAAGGCTGGTACAAGTGAATCAGGACCTGCATTCAACTAAACATTATGTTCAAGTGATGCTATCGTCTGTAATTCATAATCCATATCCTCATCAAAAGCAAACTCTGCTAGATAACTCTCCACTACCCAATCTGATGTTGGATCAATGTCTTCCAACACAATGGGATTTGAATCAGGTCTTTTGTTCAACAATTGGTTGCACCTAAGCTAGAGGTTTTATTGGACATATACTAGATCATTTAACCGTTTTTGATCCAAACGGTTTCTCTTCTTTGTGTGAATCCTCTCAAATATAGACCAATTGCACTTACACCTAGTAGCATTGCAAGTTTGACTCAAAATACGAATTGCAAACTTCTGCAATTCAAGACAATGGCTACCAAAAGCCTCCCACCATTGTGCTGCAAAAAACATAGGAGTGTAATCAGTTAGCTCAACAAAATTACAAATTATATCCAACTTTCAAATTATAAACGATTTAACAAAATAAGTATTAACAATTTGAAAATTGAAATTTTTGTTTCCCTGGCTCATCTGCTTCCCTTGAAATCTTTGCTAGGCTGTTCCCAAAGGTACCTGAGGCATTGCTGAAGGTTGTGACCTATCGGTGTATCTCCAGTTGATCACACTCCAATGGGATCATGCAATCAATGCAGTCAATCAATCCATCTCTAACCTCCCCCCTCAAAGCTCCTGTTGCCTTAGCTTTATAATGATACCATGGGTTCAAAAAATACTCAGCTGCATGTATAGGGCGATGGAGTTGATTGTTCCATCTTTCATCAATGATTGCCCAAATGGGCCCATACTTAGCCACTTTATCCTTGTATGCCCTCTTTATTTGCTCCTTTGCTTGATCCATAGCCTCATAAATGAAGTCCATAGCCAATCTTTCCCCATCCTCCAACCGCAACACCTTAACCAATGGCTCAACAAGCTTTACAATATTTGTTGCCTTTCTCCAAAATATTTCTTCATTAACTTTCTTTTTCAATTCTTTGCCTTCCAATTTGTGAGACCACTGGCTTAGATTCCATTCTTGATTGGAAAAAACCTTTTGCAAGTTTCTATGTTGTGAAAGCATAGATTGCAATGTCAAAAAATGAGTAGAAAATCTAGTGATGGCAGGCCTAATAATATCCCTGCCTTTTGTGTGTTTCCTCATCAGGCTCAAAATCCATGAATGATTGTAGATAAATTTTGTTATGCTTTTGGCATGATCTACAGTGTTTTTGACCCAATCTAATTTGCCAATATCCTCAAGCATGAGGTCTATGCAATGTGCAGCATGTGGGGTCCAAAAGATGGTCCTATGTTTTTTCTCTAATAGTTTACCAGCAAGAACACAGTTAGAGGAATTATCTGTGATGACTTGAACAACATTAGCCACCACCACCTCCTCAACAACCTCATCCAATAGTTGAAACAACAATTGCCCATCTTTTACCTTATCAGATGCATCAACTGATTTTAGAAACATGGTTCCCCGTGGGCAGAAGATAAGAAAGTTTATGATGGTACGGTTTCTTTGATCAGTCCATCCATCTGACATGATGGTACATCTTGTTCTTGCCCATGAGTCTTTGAAATCTTTCAGATAGTCATTAATGGATAAAATTTCTTTCTGCAAACGATACCCCCTTAGGTCATGCATTGTAGGGCCTTTGAAGCCTTTTCTAGCAGCATGTATGGCATCAAACATAGGCTCATAATATAGTGAACGGGAAGCATTGAAGGGGATATCGGCATCATACCACCATCTAGCTATGTAATCACAAGCAGTCTCCCTCAATTCTTTCTTCCAATGGTCATCTAAAGTGGGCTGCATTTGACTTCTACTAGCTTGAGGACCATGTGCATCTGATGGAGAGGAGGGAGTGAAATAACTTTTGATATTGATATCACCCTTGATCATTTTACCCTTTCCCTTTTCTTGAATAGACTCAAAAGAGGGAGGAACAGATCGAAAGGGGTTGGATGCATCAGTACAAGGGATAGAGGAAGGACCCTCAAAATCAAAATGGGGGTTGGTAGCCAACATTGTTTGTATATTCCTCTTCCTCCCAATTTCAGCCTCTAACTCTTTTTGCCTAGCCTTATCTTCTTTAAACTTCTCAAAGTTGGCTAACAAATCCTCCCTAATATCCCCAATTTCTGGTGAGATACATGGAGTAATTTGGCCTCTAATCCTCACCAAGTGTTGTTTCAGCCTATTAATACCCCCAGGACCTTCCTTAATTTTCCTATGGCAAAATTTGCAATGCATTTGACTGTCAACCTTTTCAACATATGCCCAAGCAACATCTTTCACTCTAGGTGCCATTGTTTGACTTGGAAATGAAAACAAAAAATCTAAAAATGAAAAAAAAAAAAAAACATTGATTCAATGTTCGTTTCTTTCACAAAAAACACTCTTTAGGATTTCAAGATTTGCACATAAAATTTAATAAGCAAAAATAGATTTCTACAAGTGAAAAAAAATACCTCCAAGCACAAACTGCCTCCTCAAGCTTGCTCCAAGAAACCAACTCCTCAATTCTGCTCCAAATAGCTGCCCAACAAGCTCCTCACTCCAGCTACAATGCTTGCCCAAGATTACTCATTGCTGCTCCAAAAACAAACTCAACAAATCCTCATAAACTCTCACTGAAATTCTCACTCAAATGCATGAGATGGCTGTGAGGAAATGAGAGGGGTTTGGTGAGTTAAATAGGGTTTAAGAGAGGGGAATGCACCCCACAGATCAAATAAACAAAAAATAAACTCCTTTGGAGTCCCCCACACATAACATTTAAAAAAAAAGCGCAGTTTTTATGGGTTACCGGGCCGCTATACGCAACCCGACCGAGTTAATACGGACTCGACCGAGCCGGCCGGGTTAATACCGAACCGGACAAGTTGTTAGACAACCCAACCAACTTGGCATTAACCCGGCCGACCGAACCGTTTCCTTGGCCGGGTCAATGCTGGGAGGTCTGGCTCGGACCAACTCGATCAAGTCAGTTCCAATCCGGCCTTTTTTAAAAACAGTGTCTGGAACTAGCTAGATCAAATGGTGGGAAAGGAATCTTCTTGGTTTTAGAAAGAGTAAAATAATAGCCACGAGCATAATATGCATTAGGAATAGCTTCATAAGAAAACCCATCAAATCTTTTGACATGAGATGATGTTCTCAAACCAACATAATTTATTATGTTGGAATCTAAGATTAACTATGGTGGGATATTAGGATTGTCGACAAATATATGCATGTTCTTTGTTTCTCAATTATGACGACAAATGCCACCTACGTTGTTCTGGCCTCTAATAACTGAAGTGTTAAAAGCAAAAATTTTGTTTATGCTCTTCAACTTCTATCTACAAAGCGAGCATGAGGGCGTGGCTTTCAATAATTCCAATAGAAGGACACCACAGAGCCTTGGCATAGTGTAACTCGGCTCCATTTCCATGGCTTCCTCTTCTTCAATCTGCATAGATCTGTGACCCCATTCCCGATACCCAACCTCCTCAAATTCTCTAACATACGGTTCTATAATGGGTTGGGGCCACTATGAGCTTACCCACCTACCTATGTAGTACGCAATGAATACAACTGTATCCATATAGTAAATTTGTCCTTTTTACACATAGACGAGCCTGCCCAATCATTGTTCAAGGAAATCAAAATGCATAAACACTGGTTACTGGAAATCGGCGAACGCACTGAACTTACCTTGAGCGAATGAGGAGGATAATAAATTCCTGCATGGAAGACTTCACTATCTCGAGAACTGGTAACAGTGCCGATGTAGAAATTTCCTCCAACCCTAGCACTTCTCTTCTTGATAACGCCATTTGTCTTGCCCTTGCAATCTCCACAACTCCAACCCTGACATCCATAGCCCATTAATAGTGAAAGGGTCAAACGCTGTACAAACTCGATGGAGTATTCTAAGTGAGACTTTAATAACAAGGATTTCCATCTTATTTCCCTCATAACCACTTATTTAATTTTCTCATGGGAATTGAATATTCCTTTCTTTATTCCGAATGTCCTGCATAGTTAAGGATCTACCAAGCGAACCAACATGTATGTCGGCACTGACACAGATCATTTTTGATTTAGATGCCGATTTAGATATCCCTTGGATAGTCTTCTTCTTCTTTTTTCAACTCTTAGATAGCTATTAATTCTTATTCTAAAATTATGGTGGTGCCTTTTAAAGCCCAGTGTGGTAACTGGGGCTATGATACCATATGTCACATCCCTCCTTGAAACTCTATTTTTTTTTGATAACTTATGATTAGTTTTCCTATATGGACTTCATATATGTATTTGAAATTAGGTTCTTAACGCCATACATGATATGTTCTTAGCCAATTCAATCCAATCCTAACAAGGTAGGTTTATAATATTTATCCCTTCATATAGTTTTATTTATACTCAACAATGGTTTTATATCTTTCTTCAAGCATATGTAGGTTTCCTATCACTGGTGCATATTGCCAGGTTAGGCATTATACATTAATATCTCCTTGTGAAGTTAGATTGGTTACTTAATATCCTCCATAGCTCGAATTGCTAACACATGGTCCAGTTGTCCTCCACATTGAAATCCACATCCAACCCATTCAATACACGTGTAATTGCCATACGAGTTTGAGTACTCTGTCACATGGTCCTCACTGCTTTCGAGGTGGAAAATACCACCAATCCAGATCGTTCTTTGTTCATGAACGGCTGAGGATACTCGCACAAACCCTAAGGTTTCCTTTTGCTCAACTTACCCTCATTTGCTTGTGCTACTCTGCTGCTTGAGCCAATGTTTCTACAATGGTGGTATGTGGCGTCTGTGATGTTCATCACTACGTCCCCTCGACTGTCGATGTGTCAAAAGGCATGGCACTCCATTTTAGTAGTGCACTGCCATTTGGTTCACAGTGGCTTGGTGTTGTGATGATTTAATGGAGTCCCTCTTTCCTACATTTGTAGAGGAATATAACCCCCACGAACTGGTTTAACACGTCTACCAGGTAATTTTCAAGTATCTTGCTAACCTCAATAACTTCACTCACTGCTTGGATTTCATTTCCCTTATTTGTTTCACTTGGTATGTGGCGAGGTCTTCATTTTTTTTTAAATTTGTCACATACATGTGCAAGATGGAAGGAGCATGCGGTGACAGAGGGACAACCTCGATTGTAGGAAACTAGGGTGAATTTCTTCTCAGTTTCTAGCCATATAGGTTAAACTGGTTGGATTTGAATCTCGTCTACCCTATTCATATTTATATAATTCAACCAAGTATAAGTTGATTTTCGTTGGGTTTTTTTTTTCTTTTATTTACTTTGCATTTTGGGTTAAATGCAAGAATTAAAACCCCCCTGTCTCACAACAATTATAAAGGTAATGTTATTCTTCCTCTTACCATCATCCCAAAACAGAGTATTGTCCCTATTTTCCATTTAATGTTACTTTCTAATTCGTCTTTATTGTTTTCCGGATAATTTACCGTCACAGGTATGCTTACATTTTTCCTGGCTTACAAAACCACGCCTTCGTCAGCACCAGCGGACACTAACAAGTGTTTTTTTTCACCTACAAGTCGGTTACCCTGCCTAGGTTTTAATTTCATGGAAATGTTGTCACTCTTGCGTATAGAAAGGACTTCAAGAATCTTTCCTAAGCTCACCTGGCTACTTTCAGTTTCGAGCCACAATTTTTCTTCTTTGCTCCAATGCTCCCCTAGCTCAATAGCTCCTATTACCGCATCCTGGAGCCGAGCATTGCGTCCTGAAACCGAGCATTGTTTTTTTCTTCATCTAGGAAACACTCTTATATATGAATCACACTGTAATTTTTGTTATGTATTAACTTATATTCAACGAATCATTTCCATCTATTACCCTCTCCATTGATGGAGTTTGAGCACCGAGGTTACTCAGACAGAGTTATTTCCTGATACCCTAGCAATTTTGTCCTCATACTGGAAGTTGGGATAATACTCCAGGATGAGTTAACTTAAGAAGTTGTTTAATGTTTCTTCTATGTTCAATATGCATTTCGTATCATCTTAATTCCATAATTTCCCTTTTCGTTCACTTCATGATGTGCCAATAGCGGCTTGTAATTATGGTTATGGTGAATGTCATATATCTAAGTTCCGAAACGTGAATGGGTAGAGAGTAGTGATTGTGTGCATCTAATAATAAGATGTACTTATTCTTACAATCCTATTTTGATTCATATTCCCGTTTAATTGCTACAGGGATTATTGAATGGTTATGTTTACAAATAGATCCACATAATTAATTTACGACTCTTTGGTAAGAATTATAATTTTCGATGCATGAACAATAGAACCTACCACGGGTTGGTAAAAGCTACATTTACAGTTCTTACTTCGATATTTACATTTACAGTGTTTGCATAATCATGAATGTGAAATTCTCTTCCTGTAATTAGTCTTCATTTGAATGTTCAATGGACTAAGTTGATGACAATAAAAGTAAATACAAAAGTGCTTGCGAACCTATTAGAGCTGTACAATTTAATTGTTGTTGATGTGAGCTAATCTTCTTCTCGCAACCCTTGTTGGGTTTGATTTAACTAACTTACTCCAATCTACTACCCTCTAAAAGTGACTTGTCAGGTCTTCTTTTGGAATTCTTGCTAAACACTTTTCTTAGTGATTACAGTTTCACTTGGAACATACGTTGTTACAGAAAGAGTACTGAGTAGAATTCTAATGTACTCCACTATGTCTAATAAGTATTTGCGGGACTATTGCATAGAATCATCTTTCGACCTCCTATAGGTGTTCGAACCTAGCAAGCCTTATTCCTCTACTTTGTTCATTCACTTATAGGTATCAGTGAGACACCTTGCGAGTTATAAACTCTAACCCCATAGTAAAATCTTAAATCCAATTTAATTAGTGTTCTTGCTTCCTCATGCTTCTAAATTCTAGTAATTTTTTTCCTACCATATAACCATATTATATAAAAAGTTCCATCTACTTTTCATTCAACCATAATTGGTACAGATGTCCCTCTTCACACCATTCAACCCAAAATTTATACATCCTATCAATCTTGAAATCAAGATAAATCCGTGAATTTACAAGTCCTAGACTATTAATAAGAACCAAGCCAGCCATGCAGATGTGGCATGGCGGGTTGGTAATTAGTCCTAGAAGATATCCAATTGTATATTTCTCATAATTTGTCTATATATTCACACATGCAACCCAATTCACAGCAAAATACTGATAGCTGGTAATTTTCATCATTTTACTACTGAATGTAGATGCATCCGAGATGAAAATATTTATAATAGCCATGGAAAAGATTCTCCTAATAGGAGATGATTATAATTATAGGAACCAAAAATTTTCCCTCTCTCTCATGATACAAAAGTAATTATTATTCCTAGTGATGTAATTATTGAACTCAATATATATATATATATATATCTGATTTTTCCCATAATAACTAGTGAGATCTCTAACAATGATAAGTATTACACCTCACCTCGTTATTCACAGCTTAAGCCCCTAATATAGGAGTAAATCACAGTTAACCACAAATAGGCTGTGTGAGTAGTAGTTAACCACTAATAGCAGTTACTTTGCAGGGTCTTGTGCTCGCCTATTATTAAATCCATATACTAGTACAATCATTCATATATTGTGCTTAAATTTTTTGGCTTCCTACTATACATCATTATCACTTCGGAACGACAACTTTCTCTAATTTATGACTAACAATCATAGGGTAATTAATAGAATACATACCAACATTTAAAGTCAAATGAATGAAGTATTTACTAAAATACATACCAACATTTAGAGTCAAAAGTATAAAATAGTATAATGTAAATAATCAAACCAGAACAGCCAATAGAGAGACACTTGGGAATCAAGCACCTCCTCCCAACAAAGAACTGACTTCCTCTAGTTCACCCCCAAGCTGAGAGTACTTGCCCCGGATTCAACAACCTCTTGTTGATCTCTTCAATGGATTTTTAATTCCCTTCTTTCATGATAATGTTTCTTTTAACAGCATCCTATTTTTGTGGATCGTTTTATCCATTTTCCTAGGCTTTTCCATAAAAGCTTGCCTTTATCTCCCGCAGTGCTTTTAGGCTTTTTAAAGCTTAACGTCTTTCTCCAACTAAGTAATTTAATGGATCTTTCTTTTCCATCCATTAAGTTTATCTAGAATTTTTTTCTAGAATATTTATCATGAAAGAATTATCAAATCTCATTTATCAATGAGATTTTATCCTTATCTTATTTTGGAAAGTATCTCGTCTCTAGTTGTCCCATTCCCAAGTACATATATCTCATATTTATTTATTATTATAAAATCATTTACATAATTAATGCAATATTCTTCTTTGTCTTTTTTGCCATTCTTTCTTTCTTGCCATTTTTTGTCTTATTTGTGGTTTTACTACAATGGAGGGATATTACAAAAGAGCCTTGTATGTGTTTGGTCAACACTGGTCAAACTAGGCCACTTTTTCAGAAAATCCCCAATTTTTGGCAATAAATCAGGATGATTTTTTATTTTAAGGGATTTTATTCATATTTCATGGATCTGAAGGTTGAATTTGACCTATTAGCACTTATCTAGGATCTCAGAAACTAATTTGAGCATTTTTAGTAGTTTTGGTTATCAAACCTCTTGTATAAATATGTAGCACTTGAAGTAAGAGGTGTGTTATTTTTGTGGAAGAGTACTACTTGACTGAAGTTAATAAATTTGGAGTTTTTGGATACCTTCATTGTGTTGTGTGGATTATGTTGATGTTGTAACACTAGCTTTCTTAACTAGTTTTCATTCAAGTGTGCAAGCAAAGCATGGAGACCCCCCATTGTCAAGCATGTACATTTAGTATTTAAAATATTTGGTACGCTCTTTCAATTTTGTTGTAGTTTCTTGTATGCTTTAGTTTCTGTTATTTGAACAATATTGGCTGTTGTTAAGCCTGATAGTATGTTATGTAATAGCCTCTTATAAAAGAGATTAATGTGCTTTCATCTACAACAGTTAAGAATTATCAATTCGTTCATTGTTAAAAATCACTTGATATTCCGAAAATGTTGTTATGCTCTTGGAAACATTATGAATCCATCTCCTGTAAGGGAGCTTAAAGTTTACTTGCCTACAACATTTAAAATCTGAAGATAGTCTAGAAGCATTTCCAAGTACAAGTGTGATAAAAAAAATTGCAATTTAGGTTAGTTTAGTTTAGCAATTAGTCTCTAAACTGTATATTTTGGTGTGCTTCCAAGTTCATGAATTTCGGATTGATAATTAAATTTGTGATCTGATTTACACTCCTAAATTGGACCTGTTGATCCTGCCGCCTACACCTACCTACAAGTCAGTGAGAAAAGCCTTCAACCCAACAAGGTGTGGTTGGTGGCAGGGAACTCAGAGAAGGGGTTGTCACTAATCCCGACTCTCTTCGTCTGAGCTATCTCCTAGGTTAGCTAAGGGGGGTGGTCCCTAATGAAGAGTTAAGTTAAAAGATGTGAGTTTCTAGGAGAGTGTTATAATGAAAATGGATGACTTTTAAGGATTTATGGGCAAATATGAAGTGAGCAACTTGAAATAACAATGACAATCATTAATATGATTAAAAACCATAAAATCAGTGCCTTATAAGGAATTTGTTCAACAATTTAAAGATATATTTGCTCAAAGTAAAATGCAGTGCTCTCAAAAGAGAAAACAAAGTAACCCTGAAATGTAAATAAGAATTGTTATCACAAGATATGAAAGATACAAAATGCTTTTGAGATAATCAACTTTATAAATCAAAACATGTGAAACATATCTTGCCAAAACCCAAAAAGTAGTAATTAACTTGGAAATGTAAAAGAAAGAAGTGCTAAACCAAGACATCAATATGCAATTAGATGTGAAACATGAAAAGAAAACACTTGTTTGAAATGATTACAATACTTGTTTTTGGAATAGACTTTGCATATGAAAACTCAAACCATCAAGAGACAAGTAAAGTAAATGTAATGGAAAGTGCTCTTAGTTAATTTTATTAATCAGCTCTACAATAAGATTACAATTTAACTCTTCAATCGTCAGAACTCACCCTTGCCCAATGTTATGGATCTCATAGTGAGGAGTCAATAGAGGAGTAGAGGATCCCTAAGATGTCTACTTCAACCAACTTATGTTAGAGGTAAAATTTTAATGAGGCTTGGGGCCTTCCTACACTAAAATGCCTAGATGAAATGCAAATTGTGTTAATTCCCCAAATTAAAATAATGATACATGCAAATGCTTCAAAGAGATTGATTTGCAATGCTTGAAAATGAAATAGTGCTCAACGTAAGTTGCAATTATAACTTCAATTGGAGGAATAAAATTAGCTTACAAGTGTTGCATGTGTTTCATCAATGAATTAAAATGATACAAGTAATTTGCTTGAAAGTAAAATTTGTTTCAAATAGACAATGACAATAAATTGCTCCAATATTCAAGATAACAATGTAGCATAAAATTTAAGCATGTATTCAAGTGCTCATGAAACAATTTACCAAGGTAAATGGAAACGAATCAAAGTTTGTTAAGAATATAAAATGTTTGCATGTAAAGGATGAATTGCCCAAAGTAAAGTGTAAGCTTGTAGCTCCAAGCAACAATGAGAAAGGAAATGCAAAGCTCAAATGAAATTGTAACAAACTTTAACTTAATGAAATGTGATAGGGTTGTGTTAATTCCCAATTAAAGCATGCATGTAAGTGAATGAAGTATGAAAGCTTAAACCATGCAAATGTCAATCCACCCAAGAGAGGCCTCCTTCTAAATGGGGAGATAGGATACCATGGGAGAAATCCCAAGCTCCCACAAGCAAGCTAGATCTTTTATTAATATTACAATGACAAGAGGGCCCTTCAAAGTTCTCAACTATACTTCAAGGAGAGTCCTCACAATAATTGCTTGAAACTTGCACAGTAGACCTCCTTTCTTGAGAAAGTAGTGACAAGATCTCACAAAACTTATGCAAGGGAAAAAAGGTGTGAGTTTCCTCCAAATACCCACGACTTAAAGAGGAAAATGGGTAGCCCTCTAGTGAACTCGACTTGGCCAAAATAAGCCTCAAAAGGGCTCATGACATCCTTGGAAATCGAACCCCCAACGCTTGCCAAAGGTCCTGCAAACACTTGTTAGATGTTGTGTTGAAGTTTCTAAGTTTACTTACTTAGAAACCCTCCATGTACTTTATCTGATTTATTCCTACCTACTTTTTATTTTTCTTAACAAGTTATTTACAATGTAAATACTAAAAATAAACACTAGTGCATGCTCAACATAACAGATCAGCAACTAAAAGAAACAGAAACAAATACACCATATGACACCAATATTTTTGGACTAATGTCCCCAGAAAAACCCAATGTGGGAAAACTAGTGCAGCTATCTGAGGGTTTTCTTATTAAGCAATATTAGACTACAATCTCGGTGACAAAATTGGCCTACCCAATAGAGAATTTCATTGGCAGTAATATCTCTCAGTTTTTAACAGACCTACTGGGTGAAACCTCGGATAATCCTTCCAAGAGCTATTCAGCACCAATCTGCCCCAAAAACCCCAGTGTCAGGCTCTCTCTGGATTGCGTTAGCCCCTCTCTACCTCACACTGGCCCTGCGTCACCCGGATGGGTCTGCGTCAACCCTGAGAGGCGCTGCATCAGCCCTTTGGCTCTCTGCGTTAGTCACACTGGCCTCTCTTAGGCTCTGCGCAGCTCCTGGTTGCCTCTCCGTGAGCCCTGGCTGGCTCTACGTCACTCTACTTGGCTACTACGCTACTCTTCTGACACTATCTCTGCCTCTTTGTCTTTCTGTATTCAAATGCCCCTCAGCTGCATCTCCCAATCACTAATTCTATCTCTCTTAGCAAACCCCGCTCTAGGGAATAGAATGATTGATTACTCTGGTGTGTTCTCCAAGTGACCCTTAAGCCTCCTCTTATACTTTTCCTGTTGACTTCTCAACGGCCGAGATTAAGTCCCTAATCAACGACTAAGATTAGCTCTGGTTTGGACCATTCTAACACATATTCATATTAATACACATTAATATTTTATTTTCCCTAAGCTTAGACTTAGGGACTCCATTAAAAATATTAATTATTTTAATATCTCTTGATCTGTTTAGAATCTGCCCAAACCCTTTCTGGGTATTGGAGATCTCATGTGCCCAACCTCTCCACCAAATTTCGTGGTTAGAGTACATCCGATGCTACCTCAAATCAACACTCCCTCTTAGCGAGGACTGTGCTCTAGCAATACTCCTCACTGAGTATTACTCTAATCATCCGGCATCGATATCTATGTTGATGCTAGGCATTCCTGCCCAACATCTTCTGCACTGCTGCATCCTGTACTGCCGCCCATGGTTCTGCCACTGCCATTGCTGCATCTGTACGACAGCTCCCTCTTCATCTGTGCTGCTGCTGGTCCTTTCTCCCAGCATTGCATCCGCACTGCACCTCCTCTCATCATGTTGCATCGTGCTGCCCACTGCTGCATTGCAACTCAGTTACTGAGAAGTAGGTAACTAATCTCCCAATCTGACCTCCTTGTTGGGCTAGAGACACCCACTAATGTTGAAGCTCCCTCTGCTGTTGACAAGTGCTCCCTCTCTGACCTCTGCACTGCTGCAACAACTCCCTGCATCTTGTACCGTTGCACACCTCTCTGTGCCATCATGCACTGGTGCAACACTCCTGTGTCTCTCGCATTGTTGCAGCCTGCTAGCCTTGCACTATCTCAGGACTCCTACACTGTAGCTTTCTCTGTCGTTCCATCCGCATCTGTCTCTACCCACTCAGCCAGTCCTACTACTCCTCGTCAGTGCTCCTGTAGCAAGGTCTAATCCAAGAGGTTGGGTACCTCGAGGATCCTGCCGCTCATCGCCTGTAGTCTGCCTGACTATAGCTCGATGTCTCCCCATTTCCGCTCAAGTGGTGCGTGTGCACTCATGGCATAGTCATTGTCTTTCAAAACTTCCTTCTCTGCTCGTGCTGGCGCTTCCTTAGTCTCGGAAGACTCTCCCTTACTCCTCTTCCTTGGACACTGGGTTGCATAATGACCCAGCTTCCCACAGTGGAAGCACTTGATCTTGGAGAGATCTTTCTTCTTCTGCTTCTCCTGCTTTCGCTCAGATGCTAGGGCACATCTTCCTCCTCCTGCTTGAATTTGATCCCCTTGCTGCTGCTATCTGTCTTCGACTGTCGTCTGATCTCTTCTTGGCGAAGAGTTGCCCACATCTCGTCCCAAGGTGGATGTGTCCCTCTGCCCAATATACTCTGTACAAATACTTCCTAGTCTTCTGAGACAGCATTCAGGGCTGTCCTCACCATCAGCGCCTGATCCAATGTCGCCCCTATAGTAGTCAACTGATCTCAGATCTCATTAAGTCCTCCGAGGAAGGTGTCAATCAGTTCCATAGTTTTTAAAACTGGCCTAGCTAACCAATTACCAGTCTAACCGGCCGGTCAGCAGGGCCATCGGTTAGAACCGGAGCAAAAACCTGGTTAAGGAGGCAGGATGGCGAGAAATTGGCACTAATCGGTCCTAACCGGCCGGTTTAGGATGGAACCGGCCGGTTTCATCTTAAACCGACCGATTACCTGCCATGCCCACCGAGGACCCACAGAGCGGCTTTCTCAATGAAGTTTAGGGGTTTTGGAGGGAAACTAAGGGTGTTTTCCCTCCAAAAAAACCCTCTCCAAGCCTTTAAGAGGTCCCTCTCCCTCTCATTTGTCTCACACATCTGATTTGGAGTGTTTATGAGTGTTTGTGAGTTTGTTTGGGAGCTTGGAGAGTGTTGAGTTTTTGTTGGAGTAGTCATCTTAGAGTTGGAGTTGGAGCTATTTTGGAGATAGTTTGTAGCTGTCACTGGAGTTGGCATCTTCAAGAGGAGGCTAAGGAAGCTAGTTTGCATTTTTAGGTAAGGGTTTTCACTTGAAAATTCCTCATTTGACTGTTGTCCATGAATTAAATTTTTTTATGTGCTATAAATTTATAAACTTCTCACTTCTATCATCTATGCTATCAAATATTTAGCTCTATGCTATCAAATCTCTAGCTTTATGCTATCAAATTTTGTAGCTTGCGTGTGCATTTGTTTTCCTAAATTTAGCTTTGGTTTTCCATGTTGCTTAGCTGCAATTTTTTTTAAATGGCAGATTTCTTTGCAAATTGTAATTATTTCAAGCACATGGCTCCAAAAGGAAAGGACAATGCATGGGCTCATTATGAAGTAATTGATGGAAAAATGATATGCAAATTATGCCATAATTCTATTGGAGGTGGGGGTATTTTTAGATTGAAACAACACTTGGCTGGGGTAAGAGGCCAAGTAAAGCCATGTGATGCACCAAATGCAGTGTTAGGTCCTATTAGGGCAGAATACATTTCGAAGCTTGAAAAGTTTTATGAGGATAAGGCTAGGGAGAAGGCCATCCAAGATGACATTGCAAGGAAGAGAGAATTATTAGAAGCTATGAAAGAGAGTAGGTATGATGATTATGAGATTCAAGACTCAACTTCTATCCCTTCCACCAATGACCCCTTTCACTATCTTCATTCTTCTTGTGGCCAACCATCAAAAGGAACAAAGAGAACAAACATCCAAAGCTTTTTCTCATCTTCTGCCAACATTGCCTCTTCTAATCCCACTTCCTCTTAGCCAAGTCGTCAACCCACTTTAGATCAACATTGGAAAAAACAATGCAAAGAAACTTCTCATCAATACATTGCTAGATGGTGGTATGATTTAGATATCCCATTTAATGTTGCTCGCTCACCTTATTACCAAGCTATGTGGGACTCTGTTATAGGTGCAGGAAAAGGCTTCAAAGGCCCTAGTATGCATGACTTGAGGGTAGCTCTTTTGCAAAAAGAGATATCTTCCATTGATGAGTATTTGGTTGAGTTTAAAGATTCAGGGCTCAAAACAGGTTGTTCTATCATGTCAGATGGATGGACCGATGGAAAGAACTGTACTATCATTAATTTCCTTGTTTCTTGCCCCCAAGGAACCATGTTTTTGAGATCAGTTGATGCATATGATAGGGTGAAGGATGCAACCCTTCTATTTGAGCTTTTGGATGACATTATTCAGCAAGTTGGGGAGTAGCATGTTGTGTAGGTCATCACCGGTAATGCCTCAAACTATGTTCTTGCTGGAAAGATGCTTGAGTCAAAATATAAGACCATATTTTGAACTCCATGTGCTGCACATTGCATAGACCTCATGCTTGAGGACATAGGCAAAGTGGAGTGGGTAAAAAACATTGTAGAGCATGCCAAGTGCATTACAAAATACATTTACAACCACTCATGGGTATTGAGCCTGTTGTCGCACAGATTGTCACGACAACGCTCAGACCGAGGGCTGTCACCCTGATCCCCGATCTCTCCGTTTAAGCCTGTCTCCCGCGGCTAAAGGGGGTAGACCCTATGGGACAATGGATGACCAACTGGGGACCAGTTGGGTTGGGAGACACGAGAGGAAACAAGCACTTAATTGATTTTATTAAGTTAATGGACCAGTGCCTTATGGAGTTAATGATTAAATGTTGTAGAAATATGAACCATGTAAAACAAACATTTATCATAAAATAACCCAAGCAATGCAAGATATCCAGTAAATTCACAATGCTTTAATCATGATCCGGCAATTAAACTTCAAGAAAAATTAAATGCTTTAAATGATCATAAAATTTAAACGCTGACCAGTTACCACTTTCATATAGCTAACTTCAAAATAAACATTAAGTGCGTTTAGCTATAGAAAAATGGACCATAAAAAATGAATTTTCAATTTTTTTTATTAAGCTTTTTCAAAATATTTTTTAATTTTTTTAAAATTT
>APFE031368082.1:151349-172461 GCA_000404065.3 Pinus taeda
TATTTTTTAATTAATTAATTTTTTTAATTTTTTAATTTTTATTTTTGGATCCTCAAACTTAGCCTTTGGAAAAATCACCTAGGACCTAGGACTTTGGACTTATGAGGGGATCAAAACATTTTCTAATTACATCATGACTTTTACAATTTTACATCTCAAAGGGGAAAACCCATTTGACATAGACACTCATAGACCACCCAGTTCTGCGACCAAATATAATCTAGCAGATTAACACACTAGGATTCCTCTAAGATTCTAATGATAAAATTCATTCCGGCTTTGGGGTTAGGCTAAAGGAAAACTCTGCTGATCATGGATTGGTGAGACAAAAAACCTTCCGGAACGTAGATTATCACTAGAAAATTAGGTCCACCTAGGCAATTTACATACATGACTCAGATCTGCTAAGATTATTTACAATTTACACATGCAGACTGGGTTTACAAAACAATATGATTGGGCTAATGATGACAGGCACGGACATGTCGCTCAAGCGCTATCCCTTTTGCGAAAAGGGGGTGTACTGCTATGGGAAGTTGACACGTAGTGGTCAACATCTGGCTCTACTTGGGGACACGTTGCTGCACTGTAGGAAAGTGAGAATCCAGAATCTGCACCCACGCAACACACAACCAAAAATAAGTAGCGTCCATCCAAAAATCATCATATAACATTAAGCACAGGAAAGATATAAGCTCTTCATTTATTAACTATCTAGTAACATGAAAAGTAAATCTAATCCTAAAACAGAATTAAAATGCTGAAATGACAAGGAGTAGGGTTAGAAATACAATACAAAGGATGCCCCATGGCATCAGATGTGTTCAATATAGTGTATACTGAGCATTTGCCTGCTTTCAGGCAAATTTGTCGGCTGCTTGTCGGATGTGCCATGTCCAATTCTGCATATGGTAGGACTTTTTCCTATCCGAAAATCAAGCGGCTCGCGGCCGTCTAATGCATCAAATCTTCTTCTCATTTTCTTTCTGTTGCGCTTTTTCTTCGTGGCAGGCTGTATCATTGCTGGCTTAGGATTTTCTGCTTCAAAGCTCTCAGATGAAGTATGTAAGATATGCGTGACATGTATTTCTTCATTCTGCATCTGCCCTGTTAAGGATGATGGATCAATCTCACAGGTGCCATGAGTTATAACTTGATCCTCTATGACTGGTGGATGAATCTGATTATTAATTTTTCTTTTATCTAGGTCACCTTCAATTATCCACTTTTCATTGGAACAAAGGACCTCATAATAAGATGGAGCTTGTTGCAATAGATAAGGAGGCTCCTAATTTATTGACGTTCCCTGGTTTCTTTCATCCTCTGACCATTGTTGAATTTTTTGAACCTGTATTTTAATGGCATCTATCTGACTAGAGTGTTCAACCTTCATAGCACTGATTTCCCTGGCATGGTTTTTCTTCTTTCTCCATATCTTTTTATTCTTTATCATTCTTTTCCTTTATGGTCATCCAGCAATACTTCCATAGAGTTTATCTCTTCCCTTATGATTTGCTTGCATGGCAGCCAACTGATTTATTAGATCGAACATCATGATAGTCATTTCTTTCATCCAAAAGTTAATAAACTTGTTTTGCCATAGAATTAATTCCCTATCAATGGATTAGCTTTCATGGTCGTCATATTTTCCTCTAAGCCTGATAACTTGCTTTGCATAAAACTAATTTCTGTGTCATGATTAAATTTCATGGCCTCAATTTCCTTTGCATGTTGATTTTGCATGATCTCCATCTACCTATTACGTTTTTCTAGGTGGGTGCATAAAGTTTTCACATCATTGGCGTAATTAGTTTGATTGATCTCCATATTTTTTACCAGCAACATTAGTTCTTGTAGAATTTGCTTTTGATCTTCCTTTTCATTGTCATTTGTCCCTGCTTTTCCACTATCATGAATTTGATCTGCAATGGTACAGGTGGTTTGCACATTCTGATATGAAGAATTGTCTTGGAATCTTTCACCGACAACTGGACCTTTTATAAGATTACTTTTATTCTGTTGCACAATTTTAAGGGCACAAGACGAGCTATCTGGATAACCATATCTATCTTTAAAAGCATTGACAATGTCTTGTAAAGAAGTGAAAGAATCTTCAGGACAATTATTAAACCGATTCAAAGCATCACCTTCTAAAGAAAAGACAAAAAGACGCATTTTGACATCTTCATGATTATACTGAGGGGGTCTACAATATATGATCATTATACGAGTAAACAAGCCTAGATGCCTTTTTTTCAGCGACTGAATCACCACCCGAGAACACATTTAATTTAGAAATGGCCATTTCCGGAATATCATGGAGATCATCAGTAAAACGACATGGTTTAAATGAATAATCCATGATGAATAACGAGGGACCAAATGGCTGATAGAAAGAGATCTTTGCTCAAGAAAATCAGGAGATGAAAGAAGTGGAGTCGCCACTTGAACAATGAATCTAATTCTAAGATCCAAAAAGCAACCAACAAGTAGATATGAGGGAGGCTTCTTGTCTGGGAAAAATAAGAAAATGGAGTCGCCACCCAAACAAGAAACAAATCGAAGAGAAGTTGGTGATATGACGAAAGATAAGGTGATGAAAAGATCAAAAGACGCCAAAGAATGTTGGTCGTTTGACAGGCTAATGAATGGCATAAAAGATGAGATGATGCCAAAATTTTTTGACTCTGCCAGCTCAAATGAAAAGTAAGAAAGAAGAAATAATGATGAATGTCGAATAAACCAAGGACAGAAAAAACTCTGTCCCCGGCAACGGCGCCAAAAAATGTTGTCGTTGCCGGCTCAAACGAATGATAGAAAGATGAATGATGAATGATGAAAAGTCGTTGAAACACCGAGAATAAAGTATCCCCAGCAATGGCGCCAAAAAATGTTGTCGTACAGACTGTCACGACAATGCTCAGACCGGGGGCTGTCACCCTGATCCCCGATCTCTCCGTTTAAGCATGTCTCCTGCGGCTAAGGGGGCTTGACCCTATGGGACAATGGATGACCAACTGGGGACCAGTTGGGTTGGGAGACACGAGAGGAAACAAGCACTTGATTGATTTTATTAAGTTAATGGACTAATGCCTTATGGAGTTAATGATTAAATGTTGCAGAAATATGAAGCATGTAAAACAAACATTTATCATCAAATAACCCAAGCAATGCAAGATATCCAGTAAATTCACAATGCTTTAATGATGATCCAGCAATTAAACTTCAAGAAAAATTAAATGCTTTAAATGATCATAAAATTTAAACGCTGACCAGTTACCACTTCATATAGCTAACTTCAAATAAACATTAAGTGCGTTTGCTATAGAAAAAAGGACCAAAAAAATGAATTTCAATTTTTTTATTAAGCTTTTCAAAATTTTTTTAATTTTTTTAAATTATTTTTATTTTTAATTTTTATTTTTTTTAATTTTTTCATTTTCAATTTTATTTTTAAATGGATCCTTGAACTTAGCCTTGGAAAAATCACCTAGGACCTAGGACTTAGGCCTTATGAGGGGATAAAACATTTTCTAACCCTTAAGACACTTAATCATGACTTTTACAATTTTACATCTCAAGGGGGAAAACCCATTTGACATAGACCCTCATAGACCACCCAGTTCTGCGACGCAACTATAATCTAGCAGATCAATGCACTAGAATTCTCCTAAGATTCTAATGATAAAATTCATTCCGGCTTTGGGGTTAGGCTGAAGGAAAACTCTGCCGATCATGGATTGGTAAGACAAAAAACCTTTCGGAACGTAGATTATCACTAGAAAATTAGGTCCACCTATGCAATTTACATACATGACTCAGATCTGCTAAGATTATTTACAATTTACACATGCAGATTGGGTTTACAAAACAATAAGATTGGGCTAATGATGACAGGCACGGACACGTCGCTCAAGCGCTATCCCTTTTGCGAAAAAGGGGGTGTACTGCTATAGGAAGTTGACACGTAGTGGTCAACATCTGGCTCTACTTGGGGACACGTTGCTGCACTGTAGGAATGTGAGAATCCAGAATCTGCACCCATGCAACACAACCAAAAATAAGTAGCGTCCATCCAAAAATCATCATATAACATTAAGCACAGGAAAGATATAAGCTCTTCATTTATTAACTAACTAGTAACATGAAAAGTAAATCTAATCCTAAAACAGAATTAAAATGCTGAAATGACAAGGAGTAGGGTTAGAAATACAATACAAAGGATGCCCCATGGCATCAGATGTGTTCAATATAGTGTATACTGAGCATTTGCCTGCTTTCAGGCAAATTTGTCGGCTGCTTGTCGGATGTGCCATGTCCAATTCTGCATATGGTAGGACTTTTTCCTATTCGAAAATCAAGCTACTCGCGGTCGTCTGATGCATCAAATCTTCTCATTTTCTTTCTCTTGCGCTTTTTCTTTGTGGCAGACAGTATCACTGCTGACGGGGGACTTTCTGCTTCAAAGCTCTCAGATGAAGTATGTAAGATATGCGTGACATGTATTTCTTCATTTTGCATTTGCGCTGTCAAGGATGATGGATCAATCTCACAGGTGCCATGAGTTATAACTTGATCCTCTATGACTGGTGGATGAATCTGATTATTAATTTTTCTTTTATCCAGGTCACCTTCAATTATCCACTTTTCATTGGAACAAAGGACCTCATAATAAGATGGAGCTTGTTGCAACAGATAAGGGATCTCCTGATTTATTGACGTTCCCTGGTTTCTTTCATCCTTTGACCATTGTTGAATTTTCTGAACCTGTATTTTAATGGCATCTATCTGACTAGAGTGTTCAACCTTCATAGCACTGATTTCCCTGGCATGGTTTTCTTCCATATCTTTTATTACTTTATCGTTCTTTTCCTTTATGGTCATCAAGCAATACTGCATAGAGTTTATCTCTTCCTTATGATTTGCTTGCATGGCATCCAACTGATTATTATGATCGAACATCATGATAGTCATTTCTTCATCCATAGTTAATAACTTGTTTTCCATAGAATTAATTTCCCTATCATGATTAGCTTTCATGGTCGTCATATTTTCCTCTAAGCCTGATAACTTGCTTTGCATAAAACTAATTTTTGTGTCATGATTAATTTTCATGGCCTCAATTTCCTTTGCATGTTGATTTTGCATGATCTCCATCTCCCTATTACGTTTTTCTAGGTGGGTGCATAAAGTTTTCACATCATTGGCGTAATTAGTTTGATTGATCCCCATATTTTTTACCAGCAACATTAGTTCTTGTATAATTTGCTTTTGATCTTCCTTTTCATTGTCATTTGTCCCTTCTTTTCCACTATCATGAATTTGCCCTGCAATGGTACAGGTGGTTTGCACATTCTGATATGAAGAATTGTCTTGGAATCTTTCACCGACAGTTGGACCTTTTAGAAGATTACTTTCATTCTGTTGCACAATTTTAGGGGCACAAGACGAACTATCTGGATAACCATATCTATCTTTAAAAGCATTGACGATGTCTTGTAAAGAAGTGAAAGAATCTTCAGGACAATTATTAAACCAAATCAAAGCATCACCCTTTAAAGAAAAGAGAAAAAAACGCATTCTGACATCTTCATGATTATATTGAGGGGGTCTACAATATATGATCATTATACGAGTAAACAATCCTAGATGCCTTTTTACAGCGACTGAATCACCACTCGAGAACACATGTAATTTAGAAATGGCCACTTCCGGAATATCATGGAGATCATTAGTAAAACGACATGGTTTAAATGAATAATCCATGATGAATAACGAGGGACCAAATGGCTGATAGAAAGAGATCTCTGCTCAAGAAAATCAAGAGATGAAAGAAGTGGAGTCGCCACTTGAACAATGAATCTAATTCTAAGATCCAAAAAGCAACCAACAAGTAGATATGAGGGAGGCTTCTTGTCTGGGAAAAATAAGAAAATGGAGTCGCCACCCAAACAAGAAACAAATCGAAGAGAAGTTGCTGATATGACGAAAGATAAGGTGATGAAAAGATCAAAAGACGCCAAAGAATGTTGGTCGTTTGACAGGCTAATGAATGGCGTAAAAATGAGATGATGCCAAAATTTTTTGACTCTGCCAGCTCAAATGAAAAATAAGAAAGAAGAAATAATGATGAATGTCGAATAAACCAAGGACAGAAAAAACTCTGGCCCGGCAACGGCGTCAAAAAATGTTGTCGTTGCCGACTCAAACGAATGATAGAAAGATGAACGATGAATGATGAAAAGTCATTGAAACACCGAGAATAAAGTATCCCCGGCAACAACGCCAAAAAATGTTGTCGCACAGATTGTCACGACAACGCTCAGACCGGGGGCTGTTACCCTGATCCCCGATCTCTCCGTTTAAGCCTGTCTCCCGCAGCTAAGGGGGGTAGACCCTATGGGACAATGGATGACCAACTGGGGACCATTTGGGTTGGGAGACACGAGAGGAAACAAGCACTTAATTGATTTTATTAAGTTAATGGACCAGTGCCTTATGGAGTTAAAGATTAAATGTTGCAGAAATATGAAGCATGTAAAACAAACATTTATCATCAAATAACCCAAGCAATGCAAGATATCCAGTAAATTCACAATGCTTTAATGATGACCAGCAATTAAATTCAAGAAAAATTAATGCTTTAAATGATCATAAAATTTAAAACGCTGACCCAGTTACCACTTCATATAGCTACTTCAAAATTAAACATTAAGTGCATTTAGCTATAGAAAAATGGACCATAAAAATGATTTTTCAATTTTTTTATTAAGCTTTTCAAAATATTTTTATTTTTTTAATTTTTTTTAAATTAATTTATTTTTTTAATTTTATTGTTTCTTATTTTTTCAATTTTTAATTTTTATTTTTAAATGGATCCTCGAACTCAGCCTTTGGAAAAATCACCTAGGACCTAGGACTTAGGACTTATGAGGGGATTAAAACATTTTCTAACCCTTAAGACACTTTACATCATGACTTTTACAGATTTACATCTCAAGGGGGAAAACCCATTTGACATAGACCCTCATAGACCACCCAGTTCTGCGACACAACTATAATCTAGCAGATCAACGCACTAGGATTCTCCTAAGATTCTAATGATAAAATTCATTCCGGCTTTGGGGTTAAGCTGAAGGAAAACTCTGCCAATCATGGATCGGTGAGACAAAAAACCTTACGGAACGTAGATTATCACTAGAAAATGAGGTCCACCTAAGCAATTTACATACATGACTCAGATCTGCTAAGATTATTTACAATTTACACATGTAGACTGGGTTTACAAAACAATATGATTGGGCTAATGATGACAGGCACGGACACGTCGCTCAAGCGCTATCCCTTTTGCGAAAAAGGGGGTGTACTGCTATGGGAAGTTGACATGCAGTGGTCAACAGAGCCTAATGAGGAAAAACACTAGGGGCAAAGAGCTTGTTAGGCCTGTAATTATGAGATTCACAACTCACTTCCTCACGTTGCAATGTCTTAATGGTCAACATAAAAACTTGCAGAAAATGTTTTTTTCTGAAGAATGGTCTGAATCTTGGTGGGCTCGTAGACAAGATGGAAAAGACACCAAAAAGAAAGTGTTAGACAATTATTTTTGGAAAAGGTCTGTAGAGTTTGTGAAAATTACCGAGCCCCTTTTTAAGGTGCTAAGGATGGTGAATGGGGAAAAATTGGCCATGGGCTACATTTATGAGGCTATGGATCAAGCAAAGGAGCAGATACGGGCAACTTACAAGGACAGGTTAGCTAAATATGGCCGTATATGGGAGATCATTGATAACAAATGGAACAATCAACTTCATCGTCCTATACATGCAGTTGGGTATTTTTTGAACCGAAAGTATCATTATAAAAATTGGCTAGGAGATCTGCATGATGGGGAGGTCAGAGCTGGATTGATTGATTGCTTGGAGTGCATGTTCCTACCCATGCAGACGAGTTGGAAATACATAGACAACTTACTGTTTTCACTATGGCAGGTGGTAACTTTGGAAAAAACTTGGCAAAGATGGCAAGAGATGTGGATCAACCAGGTAAGCAGTTCCAATTTCCAATTTGTTTTTCTTTTCAAGTTAAAATTGTTTACGTTCTTTATAATTCAAATTATAAACTAAGTTACTAATTAATGTCTTTTTCTTTTCAGCACATTGGTGGGAGTCATTTGGTGGCCAGTGTCCTCAATTGCAAAGGTTTGCAATTAGAGTCCTCAGTCAAACTTGCAGTGCTTTAGGTTGTGAGCACAATTGGTTTGTTTTTGAGTGCATACACACGAAGAAGAGAAACTGTTTGGAAAAAAAAATGGTTAAATGATCTTGTTTTCGTGCAATACAACCATCGACTGAGGAGGAACCAAATGATGAACAAAACACCTGATCTAGATCCCATTGTGTTGGACGACATTGATCCAACATTAAAATGGGTGGAGGCTGAAAATCCTGTGTTTGAGGCTAATTTTGATATCGACATGGCTTTAGCAGGGGATGAAACAGATTTTGTGGCGGCATCAGAGACAAGATCAGTGGCAACATCAAGGAAAGACTAAGAACCAATGGAAGGCACTAGTCGTGTAGGTCGACAAACTCGTGCTTCCATTAGGTCCACTTCTATTATTATTGGTGGCATTGCTATTGAGGTTGCAGATCAGGTTGAGGCATCCTCAGACTCTGAACCAGATGATGTCTATGTAGCTCCTGATGATGATCTTGTGGCTAGTAGTGGTGATGAATTTGATGATTGGTCATGTGTACACTGTAGACTTGTAGTAGGCCAATGGCCTCATAGCTTGCAGCATTGTTTTTGGACTTTATAGGCCATTTAGAGTCTCATTGCTTATTTATTTTGCTATTTTGTCGATGATATGTATTGCACTTGGTGCCATTTTGATATATTCACCTTTACATGGTATATAAATGAGCAAACTTTGCATATTTTGTCTCTATTGGCTTGGAATCATGGTTTTGAACCTTAAAAATAGTTTTGTTTCATTAAAAGTTAATTATTTAATGTACTTTTCTAAAACCGGTTTGTTTAGACCAAACCAGTCCCAGTTAGACCGGTTCTGGTCGGTAAATTGGTTCATTAAGTGGACCGGTCCAGTCACCGTTTCTAGTTTTAAAAACATTGATCGGTTCTCCCTTCTTCATATGATACAACCTCAACTGATTCTCAAGCAGCATTATTCTCTACACAGAAGTATGCTGGTACAGCTTCTTGAGACCCTCCCACATCTCAAATAACGTTTCCTTCTTGGCTATGTGTGGTACTACATGATCCTTGAGCCTGTCAAGGATAATGCTCTTAACCCTCGCCATCGCCTCCTCGTACCTGTCATTATCATTGGGGTCGACTGGGACATCTATTACCTTCAAGGTGAAGCTCTTGACACGATTCCTGTCAAGTACGGATAAGATTCTGGCCTTCTAGATTGCGAAGTTCGATGCTCCGTCCAGTCTATCCTGGTCTCTTACTCCGTGTATTGCCATTATGCTTCTCTACTTCCCTCTTGGAAGTTCTCTGTTCAACTCCTCTGAGTCTCTACTTCCCGTTTAGAAGTTCTCTTTTGGACTCCCTTTGAGTCCTGATTTCCCTCCTGGAAATCCTTCTGCCATTGTCAAGATGCCCCCTACTCTGATCGTCTTGTGCAATCGCACCACTGATCTGGGTTCCTTGGCTAGAAACCCTCGGTAGCAACTCCTTTGGCCTTGCTTTGTCAGGTACCGTTCTGACTACAGTACATCACCAGCTCCACTCTGCAATATTCCCGCAGCCTTCTAAACCCCAGCGACCTGAAGGTGAGAGCTCCTAGGCTCTGCGCAATCCCGGCATCGCAACCTGGCCTCCTCAGCCAACTGCGTCAGCCCTCCCCGCTACTGCGTGGCTCCACGTGAGGCTTCTCTTGCCTTCCTTCGCCTTTGCGCTACCTCTTTCCGATTCACCCTTGATGACACAGGCACTGCATCACCCTTCCTTGTTGTTGCTCTGCTAGAAACAACTTCTGTCACCTCGGGACAACTATTTTTCTGTTGCTATTACTCTGCTTGGCTAATGTCCTTTAGTCCTCCTGTGATCTGCAATCACGCTCTGATACCATGTTGAAGTTTCTAAGTTTACTTAGTTAGAAACCCTCCATGCACGTTATCTGATTTATTCCTAACTACTTGTTATTTTTCTTAACTAGTTATTTACGATGTAAATACTGAAAATAAACACTAGTGCATGCTCAACATATTACAGATCAGCAACTAAAACAAATAGAAACAAACACACCATATGACACCATTATTTTTGGACTAATGTCCCTAGAAAAATCCAATGTGAGAAAACCGGTGCAGCTATCTGAGGGTTTTCTTATTAAGCAATATTAGAGTACAATCTGGGTGCCGAAACTGGCCTACCCAATAGAAAATTTCCTTGGCAGTAATACCTCTCAGTTTCTGACAGATCTACTAGCTGAAACCCTGGATAATCCTTCTGGCAGTTACTCAACACCAATCTGCCCTAGAAACCCCAGTGTCAGCCTCTCTCTGGACTACGTCAGCCCCTCTCTACGTCACACTGGCCCTGCGTCACCCCGGATGGGTCTGCTTCAGCCCTAAGAGGCCTTGTGTCAGCCCTCTGGCCCTCTGCATTAGTCACGTTAGCGTCTTTGAGGCTCTGTGCAGCTCCCCGTTGCCTTTGTGTGGCCCTGTGTGAGCCTTGGCTGGCTCTCGTCACTCTCCTTGGCTACTGCACTGTTCTCCCAGCACTATCTTTGCCTCTCTGTCTCTCTGTACTCAAATGCCTCTCAGCTGCATCTCTCGATCACTAATTCTATCTCTCTTAGCAAATCCCGCTCTAGAGAATAGAATCACTGATCACTCTGGTGTGTTCTCCAAGTGACCCTCAAGCCTTCTCTTATACTTTTCCAGTTGACATCTCAACGGCTAAGATTATGTCCCTAATCAATAGCTAAGATTAGATCTGGCTTGATCCATGTTTTTTGGACCATTCTAACACAGATTCATATTATTACACATTAATATTTTATTTTCCCTAAGTTTAGACTTAGGGACTCCATTAAAAATATTAATTATTTTAATATCTCCTGAGATGTTTAGAATCTGCCCAAACCCTTTCTGGGTATTGGAGATCTCATGTGCCCCAACCTCTCCACCAAATTTCATGGCTAGAGCACATCTGATGCTACCCCAAATCAACATGTTGCGGGAAGTTTCTCTTCAAAATCTGCCACACAAGAGTTAGCAAACAATCCAAACAATGGTTGCAAAATAAGTTAAGTATTAATGGAAAAATCAGCAAGATAAAATGTATATGTACAATTATAATTTACAAAATGCTAAGCTAAAGAGTGAGAGTAACTCTCATCTTTGCTTAGTCATCTTCAAGCTCTTAGATAACAAATGAAAGAAATGAAGTATAATGTTGTTTTAAAAGAGATCTAAATTTAGAAGTTCTCGGCTTGTGTACAAGCTATGTGCCGAAATCGTTGCAAAACCACTTTGTAAGATAAGACTATGAAGGTTCAAGGAACAAATGAGAGCTCCTTTAAGAATGTATCAAGAGTGGGTTGGTCTCTCCAAAGATTTCCCCTCACGCTTGATTCTGTAATTCCAACAAGATGTTCCCTCTACAAAACTTCAATCAAAAATTAGTTCCATATAGATTTAGCAATAAACAATAATAAGAAACTCTAGATATTTATTTAAGATCAACTAGAGCATTCTATACCTAGAACATACTTCTAAATCAAATGTCAATGCAAGATAGCTCTACATAACAAATCTACAAGAGCATGTGGAAGTAAATTAGATCAAAGCATGAGTAAAAGGAATTATACCAATGCTCAACATTCATCACACTCGAAAAGGAGGAACACCTCATGAATGAAACCCCAAAGTCTTTATTGATATTTCTAAAAGTGTACAAGGCAGCAGTGCTTTTGCAAGCACAATAGCTAGTAACAATATGATGAATTATGAGAGCCCATGGCTCTATTATATAGAGAGTTGGGAGCAAATCCCAATGAAGAATGACAATGACAAATGGCATTGGAGTCAATCCCAATGTAGAAGTGATTAAACAAGTGACATGAGGTGACAATCCCAAAGAGAAATTCGAATTTGTTGAATGCAGCTCCAATGCCAAGTGTGAAAATCGAATTCTGGCAAGTGGACATTATTTTCTTCTTCCCTTATGTGCCAAATTCAAATTTTATGGTGGAATGACAAGTGTATATGGGTGGTAACCGATGTGGGGACAATTTCCCACAAAAATCTACACCAAATATTCTCCAAATCCTCCCAAATGTGCATTAACTTCACAAATTCGTATTTCCAAGCAGCGTTTTCAGTTAATGCTAGAAATTCGATTTTATTTGAGCACATGTCATTTCTTTGATTTCAGGAGTCCACATCACCTTGGGACTTCACTTTAACTCCCCCATAATTTTCCACCTCATTTCCACAACATTTAGCATGTGTGGATATTTATTTTTCTCCATTTATTTAATTTCTGGCTTAATTAATTGCTAGATTTTTCACTAAACTTAGGAAAAGTGGGTTTTGAGGGTCCAAAATACATTATTAACCCCTCAAAGTGTGTCATAGTAAAAAGTTGAGGGTGAGAGGTGTAATTTTGATTACTCATACTCCAGACAACTCTAGACTACACTTATTACAACTTAAATACAATTTAATTTGCAATTTTTGACTTGCGGGAAATCTAAAAAATTAAAAAATGACTACCTAGACCTAACCAAATTCCATGAAATTTTTTGTGTGATCTAGTATGGTAATATACATCAACTCTAAACACTAATGTGTCAGGGGCTCAACCTTCAAACTATCACACCAGCTTTGGGGTAAAACATGAGTGAAAAAACCTAGAAAATTATCCGCCTCTGAAAACGAAGGGATAATTAACTAGATTAAAAAAAACACTCCAAGGTGTACTCATTTGCTGATCGAGTCCAAACATCCTAGCCCTGTTATAGACTCAAAATTCATCATTACTAGTATCACTTATTACAATTCCCCGTAGGGTGTGGAATCTGGGTACAAGAAAGATAATGAGAAGATAGAAGTAGAGTTAAAAAACTTTGTTGATTGACGATATCTGATGGTACAAGTGTCCTTTGGTTCATACTTGGGCATGGAGTCTTCATATAATCATTAGGTGCCACTCTAGTGGTCAACACTAAACAGGACCAACACCCTTTTTGGGTTTTGGTGGGTTATTGGTGGAGAGACCGGGGTTAATTTCCTTGAATTTTCTTAGCATCGGAGGAGGACCTAGCAGCCATTTCTTGGAGCCAACAATGCAATTTTTTGTGGCCAGCATAGAGTTTTTCTGTGGGATAGTTCCTAGTGGTTGAGCAGCTGATTTCATCACCTAGGTCTTGTTAGCTTGCCTTGGGAAAGCCCAAGTCCATACATTCCGATCCCATATTGTACCCCTTGTTTATCATAATAAAATGGCTCAGTTTTGTGCAGATTTTGGAGTTTTCTCGGTGTTTAATATTGTGAGAAAAATTGTGTGCGCTTTTTTCTATGCATGCTTTGTTTATCATTGTTAATTTTCCTTAGGTATATTACACATCTCAATATGCAGAAATAACAACATCAATATCCATAAAATGCATAACGATTACAACAAGAGAAAGGGAGAATTAAACCTCTTCCCTAACATTTTCTTCTCAGAGAAAATTTATCTTTCTTCAAAGATTATGCTAGCAATTTGTACTAGCAATTTCTAACGATCAATTTAACCCATGAGAAATAGAAAATATGGAAACCTCAACTTGGACTTATCCTCCTTCCAGTCCTCCCAAAGATATTCAGCGATGTGCTTGGAGGGGAGTTCCCGATTTTCCAAGCATGCCTTTAGCAAATGAATCCTCACCTCTATTTATAGTCAAATCAAATGCTAATTCATACAATAATATTAAAATGAACTCAAAACCCTAGATTTAGGGTGTTTCTCTTAAAGTAGCTTTTAGGGTCAGATTTAGTCAAAATTTGACAAGTTCCTTCTTCTCTTTGAGCTGGCTCCTCCACATATGTGAACAGCATGCCTCAAACAATGAATAATGCCCCATAAATACCCCTTATAATGCTTTGAATAGAAGAAGACATCCTTCTTTGAGAGGTTAGGTTCTTTATTAAGTAACCAAAAGTATAATTCTTTTTCCCTTTGAGTGGAACACTACTCGTAAAGTGACCTTTCTTTTGACCATACAAATGTCATTCATGCCACATGGGACCTGTTACCTCTTGAAGTATAACTTCTTGAGATAAAGTCCTAAAACTCAAGCAAGTCCTTGGAGGAACTATGAGGGAGCCAAAGTCACCTCACCAACCCTCTTCACACCTTCGGTCAACTCTCCTTTAGCCCAAGGGGGGCTTCACTAAATTAGGATTATTAAAGCTACATAGCACCATTTCAAGCAAGGTGCTCCTCCTCTAGCTTCTTTTGTTGCCACATGTCATGCTTTAGGCCTCCTACATGGTAGGCATTGTAATGGTATTAGACTATAAAGGCTAACGATAACTTTATGAAATAGTGTAAGTCTATGTCAATAAGTAAAGGTGAAAATATAACCTGGGCTTAAGTCATGTGACAATTTAGTTATGTACTTAGAATTTTGGACACAGTCCCATACCTTTGGGGAGTTAAGTCTGTTATGTCTATCTAAATGGTGCATTTGTTACCTCCCATAATAATCATATCGTCTATCATGCACCATTCTCTCTTATTATATCTTCTTGTTATTATCATTATAATTTATCGACTTATCCCACCTACTTATAATGGTTGTTATAAATTTATCCTAAGGAGTTTTCTCAATTGGTTTCTGCCAATGTTGCTAGGAGTTTGGCTAGTTCAATGCTAGTAGGTGCATGATTTAAATCCCCTTGGATGAGACAGACTAGTCTTTGTTGATGGACCAGGGATGCCATCCATGAATATGGAGAAGCATTCCTTGGGTTTCATCACAAGGTTTTCCTTGGGAAAATGGTTTGTTACAAATAAAGTTATTGATGCATCTGAAATAGATTTTTGAATAAGCACTTGAACAACAATCAGGTCAACAAGTCATTGCACTCCAGGCCTCTCAAACAGAAGAAAAGCAGAGAAGAGAATACTCGAAGTAAACTAACAAATCACTACATAGCAAAATGCTAGCCTTGCCTTAGTAGAACTGTAGTGGAAGTTTGGCCCATCTACTATAGCAGAGGTTTGGCCCTCAAATGGTATTAGGACATTATGCTTAGCTGTTAGAATTTATAGTAATTTTGTTGCAAGCTATCATTTTCCCCATGAACTGACAACAATAGCTGGTTTGAAAACATTTCATGTAGTTTTCAAGATGTTCATAACTTCATTCATTCGTTTTGTATTTAATTCTAAAGGATATTTTGTTTCCTAGTTGTTCGTATCATGATATTTTGTTTGTTGCCTATTAAATTCATTCATTTGAGTTCTAAAATAACAAATATGTCTATTTACATGTTCTTAGGTTGCAGAACTCATTGCGTGCATGGCAAAAAATAGAGAGCTTTGCATGAATAATGTGGTTGAAGTGATTGCTGAGACAACAGCTCAATTGCTTCCCATGGAAGAACTTCTTGCTAGTCTATCATCAGCAAATGGTGTTTCGAAATTTTCCTCACAGGTATCTTCCAAATAACGGAAAACAAACTCAACAAGCCATATACATCAATAACAATTTATTGGATTCAGTGAGAATCAGGATCATGATATCCAGATATCAAACATATCCTGTGTATATTTTGCAAGTAGAAAACCATGTTTGACATACTTCATCTAAAGATGAAAAAGATAAAAATGCTTTCACTATTGTACCAAAATGATGCTAATTCCATGGAAAGAATAAAGTTAAAAGTATTGTTTATATAACTATACGTTCTTGATGTAGGGGACATTTATGTTGTCGTCTCATCATATTGAGGGTTAGAGGTTGATTATTGAGGATGCAACTAAACTTTAATGTAATGTGACTATGGTAGGGTACCCCCTCAACCAATAAGGTATATGATATGTAGAGGTGATGCTAATTGAATTGTGGATATTCTTGTCCTTAATTGACAACCCCTTTTAAGTTTTGCCAATTCTATATTTTTGTATTTGAACTTCTGTATTTCTATTTCCACATGCTTACCCTCCTCCTTTGGCCCCCACATCAATATTGAGTTTGATTATTTGTTTCGAGCTAGTAGAAAAAGAATAAGAGAAAGAGACAATTACTCATGGGAAAGCTGTTTGCATTATTCATTACTACATATTTATAATTAAAAATTGAGTTAAAATAGGTCATTGAAGATAATTCATTTGCTTTTATGACTTTATCCTAGAATAGACTAACTTAACAAAATGTAATATTCCTAATGGAAAATCAATAGTAAATACCAAAAGCAATGAACTTGGAACAACAACAAATGAAGTAACAACAGCCACAAATTTAGCACACAAATGAAACCAACATAATAGTCTGAGCCATTATATTACGCACAGATCTGAGTACATAAAACAAGATAGAACAATGAAACCTGGGTTTGCCAAGAAAGCTGAGCAAAACCTAGAAATATGTTGTTGACCCAAGTGGTAGAAAACTCAAAATAGTGATGTTACTAGCCCAGTGAATAAATTGTTGTTGGCTGACTACTGGAATGATGATTTCCAGCCTGAATATTGCCCGGATCAGCCTGAAACTTCACCCATTGACTCCTCTCCAAAAACCCACAAAAACCCGGAAAGGGTTTGGCTTGGACCCATGTAGTGAAGAATCCCTCCAAATGGTGCGAATGGCCTAAATGGCCAACTGATGCGTGCCACTGCCAAAATCCTGTTCTGGAAGTAGACCTCAACTTCACAATTGAAGAACTCCCAACTGATCTGAAATTTGTCTCTGGAAAGCTCTAATTATTCAGCCCCTCAAGCTTCCAATCTTCCCAGCACCTATGCCTGTGCAGGGTTCCTCCAGTGAGGCCCATGCACTGCCAAAACATGTTGAATTCAACCCCAAATCACCCCTGCAAATTACCACCGAAATTCCAACTCAAGAATGTAGAAATTATTCCTACAATTCCCACTCCCCAATTCTCTTAAGCTGGCCCAACAATTCAACACAATGCACAGCCTCTGCGCCCCAGAAAAAGTGCACTGCTAATCCAAATGTTGAAGGTGAAGCTCCGTGGAAGCCCTGATATGGAATCCTTTGATTTCCAGCTAGGGAGACACTCAAAGTTCTCCTAAACCGGTCCAAATTTCATTTGAAATCCCTGTGCTAAGAAACACTCCAAACCCTTGTGCTGAATAACTCACAAGATATCGATTTTCTTAAGTGAAATAGTCAAAAGATAATAAGGAGTGCCCCCTTTTTGCCTTTATATATTGATGGGCCCATGTGTCCTCCTTGGTGGCCCCCACTTTCCCTCCAAAAGTCGCTCCCCCTCTATGAGTGTGAATTTCTCTCATGTGGCCCACTGGACCATGGGACCCACTTCACCCATATCTCATAAGTCCCAAAAAAGTGCCAAAATTGATCTTCAATCCTTGTTAGTTTTTGGTAGTAGTGAACAGGTGTTCTAGTCTCTATGGGGTCTAGGAGGTTAAGAACACAAGATCTCCAAAACCTAGAAAAGGTTTCGCGAGAAAAGCCTTAGAAACACCTCAATTACATTAATTGACCAATAATTAAATATTTCCTAAGTCTAACATAGGAAAATTGGTTAATTAAATCAGATTAATTGAGAGAAATTGATTTTGCTCTAGAGACTTCCGAAAAGTGAGTTGATGGGGTCAAGATGATCTTAGCCATCAATTGAGATGTAATCATGGTCGTTGGTTGCCCAACAGAAGATTATAAGAGCAATTCGATGGGGTTTGGAGAAGACAGAAGAGAGTTGAGTAGTATGACTACCTAGTTGCAATGATCAGCAAGGGCATAGTTGCAATTATGGAGACACTAAGCAACGAGGTTTCAACAGAGATTTGGGAGGAAATTTTCTAGAGAAAATTTCCACTGTGGTTTCTAGTTTGCAGAGGCAGGATGGAGGTTTATTTATCTGTAGAGAAGGAGGTTGAATCAGCTAGTGTGATTTAGCCATTTTACCCAGTGCAAGTTGTAGGAGAGACATCGTTTCAGTGCATCGGTGATGGAACTATTTCCCAAAGGCAGAGCGAGTGGGTCTGGCAGCTACTGGAGGTAGTTCAACTTGCTAGTAAGAAGTCCTAGAGGCTATGCGAATTTCCAAAAAGAAGAAGTGTGGATTCTGGTAGGCAGTGAGAGTAGACAAAGAGAGTGCGAGTTGGTTGGGAGAGGCTAGCTTGAGTTGCAGAGGGAGATTTTGAATCTCTAGTTTATTTTGTTAGTGGAGATTAGTATTTGTCAGAGCTTTTCTAGTGAGAGGCAAGTAGATCATTGTACTCCTAAATTGTTGAAGATTAATAATAATAAAACCCTCATCTGCTACACTGATTTTCCAATTGGGTTTTTCTAGGGATGTTTTGTCCAAAAATATTGGCATCATATTTATTGTGTGTGTGCACATTATTTTCCTAGTTCCAGTATTTTATTTGCCACAATGTAATTTTATTTGTGAAGAATTCCAATGAGTTATTCAATATTTGTTGTTAATAATTAACAGAAGATCAATAAATTGTATAAATTAGGAGAATAATTTCTAGTTGCTGCAAGTCATGGAAATTTCACATGATATCAGAGAAAAGTTAGCTAGGTTGGTGCAGATTAGAGAGATCAATTCATTGAAGAGTAGATCGGCACAGGCCAATCAACCAATGCATGTTTCAAAGGAAGTAGTCAACTTTTAGTCCAAGGAAGTGATCTGCAGCAGACAGTGAGGTTGCTGGAAAGGATTTCCCGAGACAAATCAAATTTCTCAAAGCAGATTTAGTGCAAAGAGTTTTCAACAAAGGGTTTGGCAGGAGTAAATCACCGCAGGGCCTGGAAGAGAGAACGGAGGTTTCATAGCACAGTTTATTCAGTTCTTCAAATTATTTGAGTTTGCAGATTTTCTAGAGATGGCCACAATAGGATTGAGAGATCAAGACAAGTTGGATGGAGCCTACACCTTTGGTATCTGGAAGGCTAGGATGTTGTTTCTATTGGATAAGCATGGTCTGAAGGAGTTTGCTACAACAGTTATTGTCATGCCAATAGATCCCATCCAGTTTCATGAGTATAGGAGGGAGAATTCCAAAGTCAATAGGATGATTCTTAATGGAGTCGGGGATCACACAATCGTGCATATTGCAGAGAAGGGAACATTGAAGAAAATGTGGGACGCCATCATCAAGCTATACCAAGATTCGTCAGAGAACTAGAAGATGATCCTCCAAAAGAAGTTGAGGACCGTCAAGATGAACAAGGGTGAAGATGTAACCACCTATCTCACCAAGATTCCATCTATTAGAGATGAAATTGCTACAGTAGGTGAGAAGCTAGCAGATGATGAGCTAATGCATATTGCACACAATGGGTTTTGTTGAAGTTTCTAAGTTTACTTAGTTACAAACCTTCCATGCACTTTATCTGATTTATTCCTACCTACTTGTTATTTTCCTTAACAAGTTATTTACAATGTAAATACTGAAAATATACACTAGTTCATGCTCAACATATTACAGATCAACAACTAAAAGGAATCAGAAACAAACACACCATATGACACCATTATTTTTGGACCAATGTCCCTGGAAAAACCCAATGTGGGAAAACCGGTGCAGTTATCTGAGGGTTTTCTTATTAAGCAATATCAGTGTACAATCTGGGTGTCGAAATTGGCCTACCCAACAGAGAATTTACGTGGCAGTAATACCCCTTGGTTTCTAACAAATCTCCTGGTTGAAACCCCGGATAATCCTTCTGGCAGGTCCAAGATTAAGTCCCTAATCAATGGCTAAGATTAGATCTAGCTTGATCCATGTCTTTTGGACCACTCTAACATAAATTCATATTAATACACATTAATATTTTATATTCCCGAAGTTTAGACTTAGGGACTCCACTCCCTCTGCATCCGTGCTGCTGCTGGTCCTTTCTCCCAGCACTGCACCTCCTCTCGTCATGCTTCATCGTGCTGCCCACTACTGCACTGCAACTCAGTTACTGAGAAGTAAGTAATTGATCTTCCAATTTGACCTCACTGTTGGGCTAGAGATACCCGTTGATGTTGAAGCTCCCTCTGCTGCTGATAAGTGCTCCCTCTCTGACCTCAGCGCTACTGCAACAACTCCTTGCATCTCGCATCGTTGCACACCTCTCTATGCCATCCTGCACTAGTGCAACACTCCCGTGCCTCTCGCATTGCTGCAGCCTGCTAGCCTCGCGCTGTCTTGGGACTACTGCACTGTAGCTCTCTTTGCCACTCCATCCGCATTCGTATCTACCCACTCAGCTAGTCCTGCTACTCCTCGATGGGGCTCCCATAGCAAGGTCTATCCAAGAGGCTGGGTACCTCGAGGATCTTGCCCCTCATCGCCTGTAATCTTCCTGACTACAGCTCAATGTCTCCCCACTTCTGCTCAAGTGGTGTGTGTGCACTCATGGCACAGTCATCGTCTGTCAAAACTTCCTTCTCTGCCTGTGTCGGCGCTTCCCTTGTCTCGGAAGACTCTCCCTTACTCTTCTTCCTTAGACACTGGGTCGCATAATGACCTAGCTCCCCACAGTGGAAGCACTTGATCTTGGAAAGATCCTTCTTCTTCCGCTTTTCCTGCTTTCCCTCAAATGCTACGGCCACATCTTCCTCCTCCTGCTTGACTTTGATCCCCTTGCTGCTGCTACCCGTCTTCGACTGTCGTCTGATCTCTTCCTGGCGAATAGCTGCCCACATCTCGTCCCAAGGTGGAAGTGCCCCTCTGCCCAGTATACTCTGAACAAATACTTCCCAGTCTTCTGAGACAACATTCAGGGTTGTCCTCACCATTAGCTCCCGATCCGGTGTCGCCCCTATAGTAGTCAAATGATCTCGGATCTCATTCAGTCCTCTAAGGAAAGTGTCAATCGATTGTCCCTTCTTCATCTGATACAAACTTATCTGATTCTCGAGCAACATTC
>APFE031368082.1:179132-216090 GCA_000404065.3 Pinus taeda
TTTGGTAAACCCTTGATGTCCTGCCAATGGTGAATCATGTGATGCCTGGAGTATCTTCTTCTTGAGCTGAGACCCCTCAGTCAAGAAGATCCGGTCCTTGTAATAGATGATCTCATCAACCACCTTGTACCTGTCATCTGCCACCTGCCCATCCAGAACCTCACAAGCAAACCTGTCCTTGGAGTACTCTACTAGGAGTCGAGCCCTCCAATCTGTGTCCAAGCTCATAAGAGACAACGTGGCTGGTCTACGTGAAAGGGCATCTGCTACCACGTTGTTTTTACCCTTGACATACTCAATGTCAAAGTCAAATGCTTGGATCTTGCTGATCCACTTTTGCTGCCTCTCCTATAGCTGCTTCTGCTCCAAAAAGAACTTGAGGCTGTTGTGATCAATCCTCACCCTGAACCTGTTACCCACCAAATACTACTGGTACTTAGCCAATTGATGCATGATGGCCAGCATCTCCTTGTTGTATATAGAATACAACCTCTCGTGCAGAAGGAGCTTCCGGCTCTCAAAGGCTATAGAGTGACTTCCTTGCATCAACATTGCACCGATCCCCTCTCCCGACGCATCACACTCCAAAACAAATGGCTGCGTAAAATCTGGCAACGCAAGCTGCTCATAACCTCCTTGAGCCTATCAAAGGCTCGATGCACTGTATCCGACCAACTGAATACCCCCTTCCTTGTTAAATCTGTCAGGGGTGCAGCAAGCTGCGAGAAACCTTTGACGAACTTCTGGTAGTAAGTACAGATGCCAATGAATCCTCGAAGTTCCGTCACATTTCTCGGCTCTGGCCATTCTCTGATGGCCCTGATCTTCTCTTCATGGACTCTCACTCCGTCCACTCCTATGATGTGTCCCAGATACAACATCTCTGTCAACCCAAACTCACACTTGGAGAGTTTGGCATAGAACTGTTGCTCCTGTAAAATACGCAATACCGTCTTAATGTGCTGGAGATGCTCCTCCCAAGTCCTGCTGTAAATGAGAATGTCATCAAAGAATACCAACACAAACTTCCTCAAGTGACTACGGAAGATGTGATTCATGCAGGACTGAAATTTAGCGGGGGCGTTGGTTAGTCCAAAAGGCATTAGCAAGAACTCAAAGTGCCCATAGTGACACTTGAAGGCGGTCTTGGGAATGTCCTGCTCCCTCATGTGCATCTGATGGTACCCAGATCTCAAATCAATCTTTGAGAAGAATCGTGCTCCCCTCAACTTGTCCATCAACTCATCGATCCTGGGTATGGGGTACCTGTTCTTCAGGGTGTTCTTGTTCAGGGCCCTGTAGTCAATGCACATCCTCAATGTACCGTCCTTCTTCACCAACACCACAGAAGAAGAAAAAGGACTCGTGCTTGGTCGAATGTGCCCAAGAGCTAGCAACTCCTGGATAGCCCGCTCAATCTCGTCCCGATAAGCCTTGGGGTGTCTATAGGGGGTGGTTATTACTGCCTGTATGCCCTGCTCAAGCTCGATGGTGTGCTCAAACCTCTGATCCGGTGGCTGTCCTGGTGGAATCTCCCCAAACACCATGGCATAAAGATCAAGGATGGACTGTATCTTTGGATGTATCGTCTGCCCTATAGTCCCTGCCTCTGATGCCCACAACTCCACTGCCCACTCTATGTCTCCCTTCCGGAAGACTGCCTCCATCCGATGAGCTGACACAGTTTGAGGCGGATATGTGTGCTATCATCATATCTTCTCATGCTTGCATGTCTTCTAATCATCCCACTCCATCTTTAGGGTCTTCCAATCCATCGTGACCTTCCCTAGAGTGATAAACCACTGAACACCCAGTATCATGTTGGTGTCTGGGATATCTACCACGAAAAAGTGGTCAGTGAATGTATAGGTGCCCATTGTCACTGAAAGCTTTGGAACATAACGAGCACACGTCATGGTCTGATCTCCTGGGACCAAGACTGAAAACCCATCGAAGCTCTTTGTCTAAATACCTCTCCGCTGAACCATCTATGCATTGATGAAGTTGTGGGTTGCCCCACTGTCAACCAAAACTGATACCCGTTGGCCACGTACTGTCCCTCGTATGCGTAGCGTCAGATACTTGGGAACTCCTTGCAATGCTGCAAGGGCCCCTCCGATAGGTGCAAAAGATGCACCACCTGCTGTTGGCGGTGGAGGTGGCAAAGGTCCGTATATGGCATGGCTATCTCCTACCTCCACATCATCCTCGTCATCCTCTTCTCCACTGCTCTCGGAGAAGACCTCAATAAAATGTGTTTTACCAGCAGCACACCTATGTCCTGGTGCCCACGGCTCCTGACATGTGAAGCACAACCGCTTCTTCTTCAGCTCCCTCTTGACATCGTCCTCAATTTGTACTCGTCCTGGATTCCCCTTTGGAGGCGGAATCTTCACATCCTTCCCCTTAGACTGAAAAGGTTGTCTTTGGGGGTAAGGTGTCTGGGTCCTGGGTAAGACATCCTGTAAGTCCTGGGTCTTGCTGATAGCGTACTAGAGCGTGGCTGGTCTAGTGGATCGGACTAGACCCCAAAGTGGCTCTGCTATCCCTTCAACAAACATATAGACCCTCCGTGTCGTGGATAGGTCTGGCACCATCATGGAGACCCTCAAGAAATCTGCAATGTAGGTCTCTGGGCTCCCTGTCTGTTTGAGCCTCGTCAGCTCAACAAAATGCTGCTCTGGATGCCTCCGATCAAATCGTTCCATCAATCTCCTGGTAAACTCCACATATGTCGTCACTGTAGAGTGCCCAAGTGTGACCATCCCATGAAACCACCAATCTTGGGCCTCGCCATCCAAATGTAATGTTGCCACCTTGATGGCCTCTGCCTCCGACATCTGGTTGAGCTGGAAATAAATGTCCACCTTCTCCACCCAAGACTTCGCCGAACTGTTTGATGAACCATCAAGTGTAGGCAAGTGAAATCTACTTGCTGCACGGTGGGTGTCACCATCATGGTAGTGTCGGTTTCCTCTATGATGATCACGGGGCCTACTATCCCGCTAGAGTTGAACAAAGTCTCTGAATGAAAGAGCATCCCTGAACTCCTGCCCATATGCCTGGTACTCTGCAAAATAATCACCCATATGGCCGGGCTTTGCCTCCTGCTAGGCTCCGACTCCTGTGTCTGCTCCTAAGAACGTGTAGGGGCATGCGAGGCCACCTGCTGCGCAGTATCACGCTGCTTTGGCAAATGATGGGATGCACCTAATCCCTCACCAATCTGAAAAACTCATGGGCTCTCACACTATCTGGCCTCTATTGCCATGAATCTCTGCCCCATCACCTCAATCTGCCATCGGCTCTGCGTCCACCACCAGCTCTTTCTGTTTTGCGTCAACCACCAGCTCCTCCTGTTCTGCGTCCACCACCGGAATACAGTCTCCCTCTCCGTAGGTATTCTCTAACCTACGTCTAGTGTCTTTGTATCGCCTACCTCTGTAACAAATGTAGGGTTTTTCCCCTGGTGTCATGGATTGCTACCTCCACAGGCTGAGCCAGATCTATGCTCTGATACCACTGTAATATCCCTAACCTGGAATATTCCTCAAACCCCAGCAAAAACTCCAACCAAATATCTGCAAATGATATAATAACCCAAAAATGACAACATAAGAGTGGTACAGCATATAATAATGTAAACAGGAAATATAAGCAGATACTCAAGAAATGCAGCGAGAAATGTTAAGCCATTTTATTATACTGAGGAATAAAATGAGTACAAGAGATGATCAGACAGATGGCACCTCGACATGCACAAGACAAGTGAAGAAATACTCTCAAAATAACAAGGAATGGCCTCTCTGCATGGATGCTGCTGGAGAACTGCCGTGCTGCTGCTGCTGCTAGAAAACAAATAATGATTTGGGGCTGCTCCCCTCCTCAAAAAATGCTGAAACTCTGGAATCGGGCTCTACTCCAAAAACCTAGAAAAACCCAGAAAGCTTTCTTGGAATAGCCAACCCTCGAAAATCACCCCCTTGGGGATCTGTGCAGTCCTCAATGCTCTGCGCTGCCACTGAAGAAACCCCTCCAGAACTCTACCTGAAACTCTGCCAAAAATCCTCCAAGATGCAAGGGCTGGTCCCCTGCTCAATCACCTAGCATAAATCCCTCTGCAAAACCCCAATCCAACACTACTGCCAAAAAGAACTGTGTCCCTCTCCCAGTGCTGCGCAGTCCTCCAAAACGCTGCTGAAACTGTTGCTGGAGCCTGGAATGCTGATAAAACTACTGCTGAAATGCCAAAGGAAATACCTTGCCCGAGTAGGCACTCGAAGTCCCCCGGGGATAAGGGTGAGATCTCCGATCGGAGACACTCAATGCACTAAGCAGTGCTGCAGACTAGCTAAACAGCCAGCGTGCTCAAAAGCCGACGACTAGCTCAAAATGCACATAACTGAATGATCAAAATGAGGGGGCTCCTCTCTCTTTTATAGCCTTCGCCTCTCTCAATCCCAAGGCTCACCCCTTTCTGCGTGTTTCCCCTCTTGCCACGTGTTCCTTCCCTCCTGCACAATCTCTCCATGTGTCTGCGTGGGCTCCATTTCTGTGTCCCCTTTTGGCCCCCATGGCTATCCTTTAAGTCACAATGTTGTGCTACTAGGAAGTGACTTTTTATTCTAAAAGTGAGTTATGTCCTCCGTCCTCACTTTTTATTTACAAATAACTATAGAAGGCAAAACTGTACAAAATCGAATATTCCAATTAGCCATGGCTAATTAGGAATATTACACCTAGCACTACTTATCTGTGGACTGCATCAGCCCCTCTCTGCCTCACGCTGGCCCTGCATCACCCCGAATGGGTCTGCATCAGCCCTGGAAGGCCCTGCATCAACCCTCTGGCCCTCTATGTTAGCAACACTGGCCTCTCTAAGGCTCTGTGCAGCTCTTGGCTGCCTCTCCATGGCCTTGTGTGAGCCCTGGCTGGCTCTACGTCACACTCCTTGGCTTCTGCGCTGTTAGAAACAACTTCTGTCACCTCGGGACAACTGTTTTCTGTTGCTATTTCTCCACTCGGCTGATGTCTTTTAGTCCTCCTGTGATCTGCAATCACCCTCTAATACCATGTTGAAGTTTCTAAGTTTACTTAGTTAGAAACCCTCCATGCACTTTATTTGATTTATTCCTACCTACTTGTTATTTTCCTTAACAAGTTATTTACAATGTAAATACTAAAAATAAACACTAGCGCATGCTCAACATATTACAAATCAACAACTAAAAGGAAACAGAAACAAACACACCATATGACACCATTATTTTTGGACCAATGTCCCCGAAAAACCTAATGTGGGAAAATCGGTGTAGCTATTTGAGGGTTTTCTTATTAAGCAATATCAGAGTACAATCTGGGTGCGGAAACTGGTCTACACAACAGAGAATTTACTTGGCAGTAATACCTCTTGGTTTCTGACAAATCTCCTGGCTGAAATCCCAGATAATCCTTCAGGCAGCTCCTCAGCACAAAACTGCTCAGAAACCCCAGCGTCTGCCCAATCTGGACTGCGTTAGCCTCCCCTAACCCACTGCTAGCCCTGCATCAGCCTATCTTAGCTTGCGCCAGCCCCAGGAGGCCCTGCGTCAGCTCTCTGAGCCTCTGCGTTAGCTACGCTGGCCTCTCTGGTGCTCTGCGCAGCACTTAGTTACCTTTGCGTGGCCCTGTGTGAGCACTGGCTGCTCCTGCGGGACTCTCTCTGGTTGCTTTGCTGCTCTCCCAACACTATCTTTGTCTCTTTGTCTATCTGTACTCAATGCCCCTCATCTGCTCTCCGATCACTAATTCTATCTCTCTTAGCAAACCTCGCTCTAGAGAATAGAATGACTGATCACTTTGGTGTATTCTCCAAGTGACCCTCAAGCCTCCTCTTATACTTTTCCTGTTGACATCTCAACGGCCGAGATTAAGTCTCTAATCAACGACTGAGATTAGATCTAGCTTGATCCATGTCTTTTGGACCACTCTAACACAGATTCCTATTAATACACATTAATATTTTATTTTCCCTAAGTTTAAACTTAGGGACTCCACTAAAAATATTAATTATTTTAATATCTCCTGATTTATTTAGAATCTGCCCAAACCTTTTCTGGGTATTGGAGATCTCATGTGCCCCAACCTCTCCATGAAATTTCATGGCTAGAGCACATCCGATGCCACCCCAAATCAACAAGTTCACCAAGGAGTTGTGTACATTCGTCCAAGTAGTCTCTAGGCATGACAAGCTTCCAGATTAGGATCGCCTATGGGGTGATTTCACTCAGGGGAAGTTGAGGCACAACTTAGTTGAGGGCAATACTAGCAATATTGGCAAGGCAACGAAGGTGAAGGAGGAGCAAGAGAATGTCTCTCTTGCAGGTAAAGGGAAGACGAAGAAGAGTCCCAGCAAGGCACAAGACTCAAAAGGAGACAAGAAGAAGGACCTTTCGAAGTTCAAGTGTTTTGGTTGTGGTGAACTTGGTCACTATGTTAGTCAATGTCCTAAGAGAAAGAAGAACAAGAAGGAGAAGCAAGCAACAACTTCAACAGAGATCGAGGATTTGTTTTCCATATTGGAGGATGAATTCGCACTTATAACCTCAGTATCCTCAGGTGTGAAAATTTTGCTACATTGATTGATTTATTTCTCTTACTTTATTTACAATAATAAGTTATTTACCAATGCTTCAGTAAATATCAAAATAAATTTAGCTGCAAACTTCACAAATTATGAACTAAAAATAAAAGGCAAGAGAAACACCAACATATGAACAAACACATTGACACACTTGTTTTTGGACAATAGTCCCTGGAAAAACCGATGCAGCAGATCTGAGGGTTTATTGGCAGTAAATTTCTGAATACAATTTGGATGCCCAGAGAAATGGAAATCCACTTAGAGAAGATATCTGATAGAAAAATAGTGAGAATTTTCTCACACTGAATCTGGAGATTTTGCATTGGCGCCAGCTCCTAGATGACCCACTGCGCAGTCTTTGTGTGAGCCTACGCAGTCACTGCGTGGCTTCTACGTGGAGACTCCCTCTAACTGCGTCACCCTAGTTGATGCTACTTCTGCTGCTGAGAAATCGAGATTTCTCCTGCCAATCAACCACAGTTATTCCTGGCACTGATCCCTGCTATCCCCCAACAATTTTGTGTCAACCTCCTCTAGTTGTTGCGTTGTCCCTCCTTGGCATTGTGCTGGCTCTTTGATCCTTCATTGTCTTCTCTGGAGTATATTCATTGGAACTATAAACAAATTCCTTCCAGTACTGCCTCTGATCCTCACTGCTTTATCACTTGTTCGAATTCCTTAGCCAACCCTACCCTAGGAATATCGAACTTACTGATCAACTCTCTGTGTGTCTGCAAATGAACCCCAATCTTGTTTCTTATACTTTTCTCGTTGAGACTTCAATGGCCGAGATTAAGTCTCTAATCAACGGCTAAGATTAAATCTTGACTAGATCCGCTTTCTAGAATATTCTCACCCATATTCTGATTAATACTCATTAATACTTTAATTTTCCTAAGTTTAGACTTATGAACTCCATTAAAAATATTAATATTTTAACAAAATACCATCCAGGTGGAATTGCACCAAACGATTTCTGGGTTCTTTAAAACTCATGTGCCTTAGCCTCTCCACCAATTTTCATGGCTAGAGCACATTTGATGCTAACAAAAACTAACATCAGGAGGAGTATGATACTAAAATATGCTAGATCGGGCAGGATTCGAGGAAGGACCAGCAAGGATATCTAGATCACAGCCCAGGAGGGCTTGATCAGTAGATCGAGTCAAGTTGCTATGTGTGTGATTCCTCAGTTGGACCATTATCTTTGCTACGGGAGCCCAAGAATTAAAGTAGTAGTGAAATCAGTGAGAGATCTAGAGTCTAGACTCACTATTACAGTGATAGTAGCAATGCAAAGGCAATGTAGGGGCATCAATAGTGTGAGATTAGAGTGGTGCAGTGGAAGCATAAATTGGTTCAACTACAATATGTAGCAGGTGAATCAGAGGAGCGCAGTGATAGCATGGTGGACAGTGATTGTCAGAGGATTTTCTTCACAGAGATTCCCAGTTTCTCAGTGACAGAGGGAAATCGATTTTTATCTGCAGATGATAAGTACGAGTTGCTCCAGGGAGGATGTAGTTTCTCTAGTAGTGCGAGTTGACTGAGGCAGAGGGAGTTGCAAGGGAAATGAGATAATTTGCTAGTCAGATCGATATGCAGAGGAGAAGTGGTTCCCAGTTTGTGGTTCGATTTCCAGTTGAGGTTGAGCTATTTTCCCAATAGTGCGAGTTTGCCAGAGATAAATTGTCAGTATGTAGTTGCAGAGGTTGATTCAGGGTCTCAGAGGGAAGCCGAATTGATTGGGAGGGGTCGGGTACCTTCCAGGAGATTAGATCAACTAGTAGAAGCAAAGGAATGAATCTATTGGAGGTTTGCTAATTTATGGCAACCAGTTATATCACAGATGCCAGACACAAATAACGCAAAAATCAGTTGGGCTACAACATGTTCCCATAGATCAGCAGGTTGTAGATATACTTACAAAGGTCTTGGGTAAGGCAAAGTTTGTCTGCTTCAGGGATAAGATGAGAGTAGTGGAGAACACCTTCCTTGTTAAGAGGGAGTGTTAGTTTTTGGTAATGGTGGACATTTATTCTAGTCTCTATGGTGTCGAAGAGCCAAAGGAACACAAGATCTCTAAAACCTAGAAAAGGTTTTGCGAGAAAATCCTTAGAAACACCTCCATTAGAGTAATTGACAAATAATTAAATATTTCCTAAGTCTATCTTAAGAAAATTGGTTAATTAATCAAATTACTTGAGGGAAATTGATTTTTTTATATAAACTTCCAGAAAAGTGAGTTGGTGGAGTCAAGATGATCTTAGCCATCGATTGAGATGTGATCATGGTCATTGGTTGTCCAATAGAAGATTATAAGAGCAAGTCGATGGGGTTTGGAGAAGACGTAGAAAAAAGTTGAGCATTTCGACTACCCAATTGTAGTGATTCAACAAAAGTGTGATTGAAGCTAGGGAGACACCGAGCAACAGAGTTCCAACAAAGATTTGTGAAAAAAAATTAGAGAAAATTTCCACAGAGATTTCTAGTTTCCAGGGGCAGAAAGGAGGTTGATTTATCTGTAGAGGAGGAAGTTGAATAAGCTAGTGTGAGTTAGTTAGTTTATCCAGTGCAAGTTGCAGGAGAGACAGCGTTTCAATGTGCCAATGCTGAAACTATTTCCTGGAGGCAGAGGGAGTGGGTCTAGCAACTACTGGAGGTGGTTCGAATTATAGGGAAGAAGTCCTAGAGGCTGTACAACTTTCCAGAAATAGGCAATGTGAATTCTGGCAAGTAGTGTGAGTCACCAAAGAGAGTGTGAGTTGGCTAGGAGAGGCTAGATCCAGTTGCAAAGGGAGATTTTGAATCTCCAATTTATTTTCCTAGTGGCGATCAGTATTTTCTGGAGCTTTGTCAGTGAGAGGCAAGCAGTTCATTGTATTCCTAAATTGTTGAAGATTAATAATAATAAAACCCTCATCTGTTGCACTAGTTTTCCCTTCGGAGTTTTTCCAGGAATGTTTTGTCCAAAAATATTGGTGTCTGATTTATTTTGTGTGAATTATTTTCTAAGTTCCAGTATTTTTATATGTGAAGAATTGCAGTGTGAGTTATTCGATATTTGTTGTTAATAATTAACATAAGACAAATAAACAATATAACTTAGGAGAATAATTTCCAGTTGCTACAATTCGTGGAAATTTCACAATCCTTTGCCTCTTTGCCCAAGGGACAAAATGGGCTAAAGGCTATCATTCTAGCAATCTCATGGGATAGGGGATATTACAGTACTCCCCGCTAAAATTTGCTTGTCCTCAAGCAACTGCAATGTTGGGTGCTGTAGTACTTGCTCTCCTTCCCATGTAACATCCTCCAAAGGCAAGTCCTTGCACCTGACAAGGAACTCCCAGATAACTTTGTTCCTAATCTTCCTCTCCCGCACCTCCAAGATGGCTTCAGGAACCAACACCAAATGCCCCGCATCATCAAGTGGCGATAGCTCCGTGGTAATTGTCACCTGCTACCCCAATGCCTTTTTTAGGCAAGACATGTGAAGCACATTGTGTACTTTTCTATCTAATGGAAGCTCCAGCTCATATGCCACCTCCCCTACACGCGACATTACCCTGTAAGGTCCATAAAAGCAGCGCTTGAGCTTCTTGATCCCCTTTTGTTTGAGTGTCGACTTCCAATATGGCTATAGGCATAGGCACACTAAGTCTCCCACCTCAAATTTCCTCTTCGTCTGATGATGGTTTTCATACATCTTTTGTTGATTCTGAGTTGTCTACAAGGTGTCCTTGAGAGCCCTGAGGATCTCTTGGCTCTCTTAAATCCAATCCTTCGACCCTAGGGCTCTGTTATCCCCAAACACCATGTCAGCAAATGATAGAGCCTCATAGCCATAGAGTGCTCTAAAGAGCATCATCCTGATGGACATGTGATATGTTGTGTTGTAGCAATCCCCTAGATGAAGCCATTTCATCCATCACTGTTGTTGACATGTCTCATAGTTACGCAAGTAACCCTTTAGCCATTTGTTCACAATCTCGGTTTGCCCAATGGTTTGGGGTGGTAGTTGGTAACTTGGTGTTGGGTGTAAGGTCAATACCCATTAGGCTAAAGAGCTCTTGCCAAAAGCCCCCCATGAAGCTATTGTCCCTATCACTGATGATGGCCTTAGGGAGCCCATGCAACCTGAACACCTTGCTGGAGAAGAGCTCGACCGCCTGTGCTATTGAGTACTTGTTTGGAATAGTGAGAAAGTGGGCGAACTTGGTCAACTTGTCCACCACCACAAATATACAGTCTTTCCCTGAACAAATGGAAGTTTAGTGATGAAGTCCATGGAAATACTCTCCCACTTTTGCTTTGGAATAGGAAGAGGTTGAAGCAACTCGGTCAAATGTTTGTGCTTCACCTTGTTCCTCTGACATGTGCTACACTCTTGCATGTACCTCAAGATATCACCTTTGAGACCTTTCCATGTAAACTACTCCCTGACAAACCTATAGGTTTTGAGGAACCTGGGATGTCCTGCAAGAGGTGATTTGTGGGCCACCCACATGATTTTCTTTCGTAGTTAAGACCCTAGCACTAATAAATCTTGTTCTTGTAGTATATCACCTCATCCATCACCTTGTATACATGTCATCCCCAAATGAGTTATCCAGAATCTCATATGTCTGTCGATCCTTGGAGTACTCCAACAAAAGTTGTGCCTTCCAATCCTGGGTGATGTCCAAGAGAGAGTGTCGCGGGCCTCTTGGAAAGTGCAACAGCCACTACATTACGCTTCCCCTTGACATACTCAATCTCAAAATCCTATGCCTAGATTCTACTAACCCACCTTTTTTGCTTGTCATTAAGCTCTCTCTGGTCCAGGAAGAATTGCAACCTATTATGGTATTTCTTCACCCTGAACCAATTCCCCACTTGGTACTGTCTGAATTTGGCCAAGGCCTGTCATTAAGCTCTCTCTGGTCCAGGAAGAACCGCAAGCTATTTGGTTTGTCTTCGCCCTGAACCAGTTCCCCACCAGGTACTGTTTGAATTTAGCCAAGGCCTGTCATTAAGCTTTCTTTGATCCAAGAAAATCTCTAAGATATTATGGTTTGTCTTCACCTTGAACCGGTTCCCCACCAAGTATTGTCTAAATTTGGCTAAGGTATGCATGATGGCCAACATCTCCTTATCATAAATGGAGTACAATCTCTCGTAGTCATCGAACTTCCATCTCTCATAGGTGATGGGGTGACCACCCTGCATCAAGGTTGCTCCAATGCTCTCCCTTAAGGCATCACACTCTAGTACAAAGGGTCGTGAAAAGTTCGGCAATGCTAAGATGGAGCATGAACTCATCACCACCTTGAGGCGCTCAAAATCCTCTTGTGCCATGGTTGACCACTCAAAAGCCCCCTTCTTCGTGAAATATGTAAAGTGTGCTGCCAACTAAGAGAATCCTCTCACAAACTGCCTATTATAAGTGCAAATACCCAAAAATCCTCTCAACTTTGTCACACTCCTAGGATTTGGACAATCCAAGATGGCCCAGATCTTCTCCTGATGCACATGGACTCCCTCGTCTCCAATCATGTGGCCCATATAAAGTATCTATGTGAGGTCAAACTCACACTTGGACATTTTGGCATAAAACTGTTGTTCCTCCAAAATTCGCAAGACCTCCTCCAAGTGTTGCAAGTGCTCCTCCCATGTCTTACTATAGATCAATATGTCATCATAGAACACTAGTACATATTTGCGCAACTGCTTGCAGAACATGTGGTTCATGCAAGATTGGAAGGTGGCTAGCCCAAAGGGCATAACCAAAACCTCAAAGTGCCCATAGTGACACCAGAAGGTTGTCTTCAATATATCATGTTCTCTCACTCGAATCTGATGGTACCCCGAGCGCAAGTCTATTTTGGAGAAGCACTTGGCTCCCCTCAACTCATCTATTCTCAAGATGGAGTACTTGTTCTTTAGCGTCCTCTTGTTGAGAGCTCAGTAATTAATACACATGTGGAGGGTCCCATCCTTCTTCTTCACCAACACCACGGAAGAAGCAAGAGGACCAGAACTTGGCCTAATGTGGCCCAAGGCTAACAACTCCTAAATGACTCTCTCTATCTCATCTTGGCATGCCTTGGAATTTCTTTAGGGGATAGTGATGACCACCTAAACCCCTTCCTCTAGCTCAATAGTATGTTGAAACCCTTTGTCTAGGGGACAGCCTAGAGGAATCTCTACCAAAACTACCTGATGTCTCTGCAAGACTGCTAATATATCTCGATGATGTCGTTGTGTCTAAGCCCCTATCCCTGTCTCTGAAATCCTACACTCCAGTGCCCACGCTATATCTCCCTTTCGTAGATCTACCTCCATCATATTAGTTGTCACGACCTAAGGTGGGTAGGAATGCATACCCCTCAATACCACTTTCTTCCCATCGGGCCCCATGAACTCTATCTCCATCACTTGGTAATCTATAGTATAGTGCTTGTTGTTGCCCAAGATGTACACCCAAACATTTGAAAAGTTTCCAACCCCACAAGGTGTAGTCCTTATGGCGCAACGCGTAGAATAGGGGTTGTCACTCTGATCCCTACTCGCTCTGTTTAAACTCTCCCTTAGGCAAGCTAAGGGGGGTAGTTCCTAAAAAATGGAAAACTAAGGGGAACTTGTTGGAACAACAAGTTTGGGGGATCAGGAGGCAAGGCAATCACTTCTCTTGGTAACTTGAATTAAGATTAGATGGCAAGTTAAATTGTTAAATTGAGCAATGTGAGATAAGATCAATATGACACTCGAGATGAAACAACACAAGATCAGTGCCTTAACAACAATGCCCAAATGAAATAATGAACTTGCACAATAGTAAATGATATTCCAAGCTACAAGATTAGTGATGTTGCAAGGAGATGTTAGTACCAAATCAAGATAAATGAAAATATGAGCGATAAGCTTCAAAGGACAATTGCAAGGAAAATATGCTTGTTTTTTCAAGTAGAGTTGATATTCAAAAGATGATAAACTTGAAATGACAAGGAAAATGACATAAACATGCAATTATAAATTAAACCCACAATTCCAATTATAATGATTAATGATGTTGAATGCAAGATTTATCTAATGTGAATTGCAGGATCTTGGTTAATTTTAATTAAATGCCTAATCTAGATGAAGTTCTTCTCCTCAATTATTTTGAAGCAAGTATTAAACAAGGTTGTAGAAAGAAATCTTGGGGAAGGAGGCTAAGGCCTCATTAATGATACCTACCTAGGAGTTCTAATGACCCAAGTGTCTTTGTTCCTACAAGGGATTTCCCACAAGAGAACTGCAAGGTCACCTATTTTAACCATTGAGTAAAGGTCAAACTTCTCAGATTGGTATGAAGAAGGTGGTCCTAACTCTCTATCAACCAAGCTTATGCTTGGAGGTAAGTTTTAAGGATGCAATCTAAGATGCTGGCCTAAAACTAATATGCAAATGATGATGCAAATGTTAATCCAAATGCTCCAAATGAGAATAACCACAATGATTCAAAAGGAAAATGCTATAAATGTATCAATAAAATACAATCTCACTTTCAATTGATCAGACTAGGATGTGTTTTAGAGTATTAATATGATCCCAAATAAATAATTTTTGATTTCTCAATAAAATATGAGTAAAGGAGATCAAATGTAGATTAGATCAAAATTTTAGGCCTTCGCTTCCAAAAGTGTAGATGGCTTCCAAAATTTCGCTTGAATTTAAGAAGATTTGAGAAAAGCCCTCAAAGAATTTCGGCTATCTCTGCAAAACAACTAAGCCAACAAAGGGTTTCAAACCAGTGATAGATGACAACTTCTTTAGCTCTCGATCAAGGGAGAAACGACCACAAAACGTAGACAACTCTCAAAAAATTCGATTTTGTGCTTCTGGAATGAGAACGACTTCAAAAAAAAATTGATTTTTATGAAAAACCCTAGCCGTCTAGAGGAAAAATCATATAGCCTCATAATCTCAAGACAACTCCCAAAAATTTGAATACAGTTGTAGAAATTTGAAGAACAACCCTCCAAAAATTCGATTTTGACCTTAGAAGTGGGGATGACCTTAAAAATTTCGATGTCTGAAAACCCTATGAAACGACCACTAAAAATAATTCTATCTCTGAAAACCCTAGTCGTCTAGAATTTAGGGATAGATCTGGATGTAGAGAGGGTTTGGCCCAAAAGAAAATATGATTTTCTTTTTTCCTTTAATCTTTAAGCCTTTCACCTACAAAAACAAGTCAAAGAGAAACCCTAGGTTTCCTCTTCAGATCTGCAAGAAAATCAAGTTAATAAATCCCAATGGCTATACACCAAAATGGAGAAATATGTACAAGGGTTAGAGAAAATTATTTATAAAAAATTATTCAATAAAATTCAGTCTCCAATAAGCAAATCTAACTTTATTACACAATTAGATTTTAAATAATGGAGTAGAATAAGAATTTTTATATTAATGCCATGGCCAAGATCTCTACAAAACAATAGTTAGAGAAGTCTTGGAAGCTTAACACAATGGGCTCTTAGGCCTCTGGACTTGGGAGTTGGCTGGTCCAACTGAAGACTTCCTCTCACGCCCAAGATTTGAATATTGATTAGATCTCTATACACTCAAGATTAAGTTATTAGCTTCAAAAGGGGCTAGATACACATCAAAACCCTCAAAATCTAGAGATACGTGCCGGATCAATCCAGTTAGAACATTTTTCTAAACCCAATAACTAATGCAAGTAACATGTGCAAATAGTTAATCCATTTGCTGGCTAATGAAACAATAGCTTATGAAATTTAATTTAGAGCATTAGGCACATGATTCAGAAAAAATATTATCAGTAAATAGAAGAGGACCACCATCACGAAGAAACCCCCAAAGACTTATGATATTATTATTGCAAAATAAAAAATTACATCCAGCATAGGTTGCTCAAGATTTTTTGATCAATACATTCTTTTATGAAGAGCAAAATAGTTTCCTTGTATAGAAAATAGAGAGATCTAGATCCCCCTCCTAGTGGAAAATGGCTAGGTCCAAAGAAATACACAAAATTCACTTGATCTCAGATAATAACGGCTAGTTAATGCTTGATCCATCCCAAATTAAATCCTGTCCCTTGATCTGGAAGATGAAATTCGAATTTGTTCATAAAGCCCTTTTTTACTCATCCAAAAAATATTATTTTGAACCTTTTTCTTCAAAAAATCCCTCTTGACTTAACCACCTTGGTCCATAAGTTCAATTTTTCTTAAAAAATTGATTTTCCCTTGATGGAGGACCTCAGAAAATCAATTTCTTTTGGACCCACAATTTTTTGAGGGATTTTTCTCCTTGGGAATGAGTCTTTCACATTTATTTTACCTTGGGAATGTCCACATTATCCAAACATTCATTTTTCCACTTGGAGAGAATTTTTATTTTATTTCATTTTTTTTATCATTTTCTTGTTAATTTTTTGCCCGAAAATAAATTAAATGACTCTAGAGGGGATTAAACATATTTTCACCCTCAAAGTGGGTCCTAAAAATATTTAGGTGATGATGTCTAACTATGATTAATCAATTATTACATGAACATCTCATATAGAAGGGGAATTTTTACAATTTACACGACCTATAGACTCAACTAAATTCTGCGACACAAGACATGATCTAGTATAATAAAAATGCATAGACTCTAAAACGCTAGGACTCAACTAAGACCTTACCATCAAGCCCCACTCTAGCTTTGGAGAATCCGTGGAAGAAAAATTCTACCAATTATTTTTGTTAGAAAATGCGATTAATTGGTGGAGGGTAAAAAACTCCCTAGAGTGAAACTCTTTTCTAAGAATCAAAGGTTTACCTAGATGTTTTTTGTTAAAATTGGCAACTAGGGCCAAACTTCATGTGGGTCATCTTATTAATGGACGCTGATATTTTTCTTGGATCCCTCTTATCGAGAGGTGTAGGATTGAATCATTGATCTAAAGATCATCCGATTCTGATAAGTATTCATGGAGATATGAATTTATGTGTTATGGGACAATTCGTCAAGGTCGGCTCGCAACCAAATAAACCCCACTTGTGCTCAATGTTTTAGAATAAATAGAGGTGGCCTTTAAGTCATTTCAACACACTTGGGATCTCTTCCTCTCTACTTGTCTTTGGGCTTTAGTAGGAGGAGAGAAACTAAGGGATAACGCTGCCCTAATCCAGAGGGAAGAAGCTGGAACTGCCAGGAATAGCCGGAATTGTTAGAACTGTCGGGAATAGCCGGAATTGCCGGAACTACCAGAACTGGAATTGCCGGAATTTTCGGAACTTTTGGGAACTGTCAGAACTGTCGAGAACTGCCGGGAATTGTCGAAATTGCCGGGAATTGCCGGAACTGCCGAAACAGCCGGGAATTGCTGGGATTGCTAGAACAACCGGAAATTGTTGGGAACAGCCGGGAATTGCTGGGACTGTCGGAATAGCCGGGAATTGCCAAGATTGCTAGAACAGTCGGAAACTGTCGGGAACAGCCCGGAATAGCCAGAACTGCCGGAACAGCCGGAACTGCCGGGAATTGCCTGGAACTGCCGAAACTGGAAACTGTCGGGAACAACTCGGAACAGCCGGAACTGCCGGAACAGTCAGAACTGCTGGGAATAGCCGGAACAACCGGAATTGCAGGGAACAGCCAGAATTGCAGGGAACTGCAGGGAACTACTGGGAACAGTCGGAACTACTGGAATTGTCGGAACTGTTGTAATTGCCCAGAATTGCCGAGAACTATCAAGAACAGCCGGAATAGCCGGGAACTGCCGAGAACAGCTGGAACTGCCTGGAACTACCAGGAACAGTCAGAACTGCTGGAACTGTCAGGAACTATCGAAGCATCTATCTCCGAAGGAGATCAGCATGCAAGGGACAGCTAACTAACATTGGGACAGTTGTATGGTACTTAGCAGCAAATACAGCTAGCATGCAATGTTACAGCTAGCGTGCAATGTTATAGCTAACATGCGAGGGACAACTAGCATGCAACAGCAGCATGTTAAGGACAACAAGCATGCTAGGGACAACAAGCAAGCAAGGTGCAACCAGAGCATAGGTCAGTACGACAACATGGTGTAGCAATGGCACATAATGCAGTATAGTGATGGGTACAGTCATGATTAATGAAGCGTGATGAGATGCAGCATAGTGATGATGGGTGCAACATGGTGCAGCGCAGTGAGGTGCAGCATGATGATTAAATGCAACACAATGAAAGGTGAAGGAGTCACCTTGAAGAATTAGTTGAATGTCTTCAACTGATCTCATGTATCATCTTCTTAGAGATGATCTATGCTCTTATCTAGATAAGTCAAAGTGTTGACTTTTGGTGTAAATGTATTCTCTCTCTCTCTGTTGAACTGTTGAAGAACATATAAGAAGAATTGATCAACGGTTTCGCCACATTCGGGTTTGTCCCTGGCTAGCGCCGCATTTTGTGTCCTCTTGTCTTGGCTTGTCTTCTGCGATTTATGTTTATGTTCCATCTGCAGTTTACTTTAATGCTGATGTGATTGCTAATCTGGAAAAGATATTGAGCTAATTGTGAAAATTGAAATAAATTGCTCTAAGCATAGAACATACCTAAAATTAACATGGGATCAGAGCTGAGGTGAAGACAATGCCCAAGCAAGAGTGAAAGAGCAATCATCGAAGATAGTTGGGAAAGGACAAAAGAATTAGTGGATTCCTCATCCCTCTTTAAATTCACCGAGGGTGAAGTCGAAGTAGAGAATATTATTCGAATGGCGCAGCAGAAGTTTTTGATGGCCTACCTAAAGATCACTTCTATGGGAAGTCTGGATCTAAGAGTGGAAGGAAAGGCAGATGCCTTGGTTGCAATAAGTTCGTCCATTATGTGAAGGAGTGTCTGAATGGCAGAGACACATCTCTTGATAAAGATAAAAATCATTCTAGTGACATCTTCAATGATCAAAGGAATGACAGGTAATGCAGGTCATCAAGGAAATGGCCGACTCTTCAAAGAAAGCAAGGAACCCCAGATATGAAGAATCAAATGTTGTTTTTGATAAGATAAAGAAGCGTTATCCTTTATTGGCCCTCTCCTTCAGATTCTTTGGGAATCTAGCTTATTGATTGTAGTGCTTCAAGGCACTTCATCGGATAGTAGAGTGCACTCTCTAATTTGGTAGGGATGGAAACAATCGTGGGATTATACTTGGAGCCGATGCCACCTATCCCGAAAAGGGTGTAGGGAATGTTACCCCTCAATTGAATGAGGGTAACTCGATTCATTTACAGAATCTCTTTTATGTATCTGATCACAAGAAGAACCTAGTGTCCATTTCGGAAATGGAAGTCAAAGGTTACAGGGTGGCACTCATCGATGGAAAGGTACGTGTTTGAAAATAGAATTTTCAAAGATGTTTTTGAGTTCAGGGTTGTATCAAGTTGCAGGAAGTCCACTGGGGACCATGTCCATTGACACATAGCATCGGAGGTCTGTGAGTCTGTAAAGATCGGAAACAATTTCCTAATTTATGTCATGAACCTGTAAACAATTTCCTGAGATCTTACAAAATCAATTAACAGCACTGCTGAGGTACCTACCTGTGCCACTGCGGTTGAATATGCTGTGCCCCTACGGTTGAAGATGCCTCTGGCTGCGCTGCTACAGTTTCCAAAAGACCGAATCTGCCCAGCCAAACTGAGCAGGACCTGGCTGCTCAATCCAGTAAGCTTCTTAACAGAAGCCGACTGTTCCCCCGTGCCCAGAACCTCAGAACGACTCAAGCTCTTCCTTTGAATGATTTCCGTACATGATGTTCCTCTTTTCTTCCCTCCATTTTTTCTCCCCTTTCCAAATCACTGTCCCATGGTTTTATCCTGTTGTTTGGCGGTGGCCGCCCTTCCATCTGCAGCCCACTGCTCTATTTGTTGTTGACACGCTCCCTGTCACGTATCAGCGCCCTTATCTCTTTTAAAGGTCACGAATGTACAAGTTTTATGTTTTGAAATCATATTATATTTTTATTAAAATATTCTTTAATATACACATTATATTGTATATATCACATTAAACATTATAAACATCATGATTTAATATATCACATTAAACATTATAAACATTATGATTTAATATAACATTATAACTTTATATTACTTAGAGTCCCTTTTAATTAATTACTTGTATATATTTTAAGAATTTATTTTATTAATTTATTATACCTATGCATGTATCGTATACCTGCTATTATTCTTGTGTTCTTTATATTTATAGATGGGTCGTTACATACACTCCTGCTTCATAAAACTTTGTCCCGAAGTTAGAGTTTTTATCTTATCTGAATACTTATGATAGCAATTAGTACATTCTTCTTAGGTTTGTAAACCGAGGAGACTATAAAATTGTTGTTTTGAATATTTTTAGGTTTATGATTTTAATGGTCATGCTTTGCCCTATCCATGTTCCCAAGCTATTCTAAAATCATCCTATCCTTCCTAATCTCTTATGCTCTCATCCTATCTGTCCTCTACTGGAGTATGCCATGGCGTCAATTTTACTAACCTAACCATTCATAAACTCTAAGGGTGACAGCATCGGTTATACCGACCTGATTCCCAGTAGGCATCCGGCAGTCATCATCGCACATCTAGAGGAGCGTGATTCGCACAGTCCACCCATGACTCTAGGGTTAGGAGGATAACTGGTGGGCAACACCTCCACCCCTCCCAGTAGAATTAGGGTTAATACCCTATCATAGAATCTCTTCGAGCCTTAATTGTTCTGAGGTTCTGTCATCACGTGGTCATTTTGGTAACTGTTTATTATTTGAAATCATACACTTATCCATGCATTTATAAAAGTGTGCATTAGCATATTCAAAATAAATTATGTATAATTCACATATGTCAACTACAGTATAACATATTTTGCCATATTCTATTCATGTCATTGACTTTCATTTAAAATGTAATTATTCCTTGATTTTTATTCCATCGATCATATTGACATGTATAAATAAAACAGATTTATAATATCTTAATTCCTATCAGAAGTAAAATCATTTAATTGACTTAAACTTTATTTTGACAACTATAATTTAGTAAGATCAATAACATATTTCGTTTTGGTATCCACGTATCAGCAGAATTTAAACATAGATTATGTCACAAAATTTCACGTTTATATATAATCATTCAAAATGGTTCCGAGTCTCTGATTTGTAGTGAAGTAAATATATACTACACATAGTTTAAAGTTCTTCAAAATTGACACAGATTTGGGTATCTTTGACATATGTCTTTTGTATCTTCCCAAGTCGCTGATTCAGGACTATACTTGTCCCATTGGACCTTAACTTGGTCTACTAGGCGATTCCTGAGCTATCAAACCCTACGTTCCAGTATACGTAATGGTTCGACCGATACGATTCCCTCGTCCGATACCTGCAATTCCTTCCATTGAAGGTTATGAGATTGATCAGCTATATAATGTCTTAATACAGATACATGAAATACATTATGAATTTTATGCAAGTGAGGTGGCGGGGCAAGACAATAGGCGACAACTCCAACTCTTTCCAGGACTTTAAATGGTCCAATAAATCGGGGTGACAACTTTGTCCCTTTTCCGAATCGAATAGTACTTTTATTTGGTTTGATGTGTGTTAGAGTCGGTCTTAATAGTCCTCCGTCAGAGATCAAAGCTCTTTCTGCATTTCATTTTTTGGAGTCCCGCTCCATTCACTCAGCTGCATTCCGCTAGGGGCATGCCATAATCTGACGGAAAAGGTCATGCTAGTCATTTCCCCTCATGTCTGGCACCTGCTGGCTTAGGGCTTTTGTCAATGTTCACTAAAGTCCATGACAGTTAATGTTCGATCTTTTAATGGACGAGAGTCGTTTTCGGTCATTAGGTCTAGGGATTAGTCAATTTGGTCTTCAAATATGTCCAATAAAACCATGCAGGCCTGAGGGAGGCCCTTACAAAGTTATGATTCAGAGATCTTCATCGTCATGTTAACGGATTGCGACTGTTCTTCAAAACTCTGTTTTGAAGAAAAGTCAAGCAGTGTGTCATTTGTGATAAAAATTTCGAAAAGGTCGCCAGTTGATTTCTTCAGGTGCAGTCATGGTTTCCGTGGCCAAATGCCTTATCATGCAACCCCTGCAAAGAGTGCCGAAAATTTCATCATTCTAGCTATAAATGCCAAGGGAAAAGTGAAATTCAGTGTTGCATTAACTCAGTGAAAAAAGCCAAAATGAAACATTAGCAAAGTGGGTTTTTGGAGAAGAAAAAATTAAACCCATGACTTCAAAGTCTTTATATACAAGTTTCCACAAGAAGCCAAGTCATTGTGCAAATCAAGGTCATAGAGAAACATTGCAAAGTCATGGGAGAGCAAAGTGTGTGTTCGGAGTGAAGTTGGAGTCATTTTCAGGAGCGCGACGCACACACAGAGGGGTGCGGCACACATAGAGGGCGTGGCACACAGAGCGCGACCCAGCAATGTTAAAAATACAAGGGCGCGATGCATATAAAGAGCGCGGCGCACTGTGTTTGTTGCGCGGCGCACACCCACAAAGGCCTGAAATTGTTCCCAATTGCATCAAATTTTTTGGAATTCCTTCTAATTGCCAGGTAGAGTCTGTCTCTTGGCTTGCTCATCAAAATTTTGTGAAGATTATGGTGGTTCATGGCTATGTGTAATTGCAACAAAAACTCATAAAACCTACCACTAGAAAACCTCAAGGCCATTGTTGCTAGGGTGGCAAAATTGTGGTGTTAGGGCTAAGGCTCCATTTCCACCCCTCATTTTTCCCCTTCTTACTATTTTTCCCTATCCCCCCTATCCCATTTTTTCCTATTTTCCCTACCCTAAAATATTACCAAACCCCTATTCTCTATCCCTCCACTCATTTGTCAACTATAAAACCCCAAAACCCTACCTTATTAAAACCCCAAAACCCTACCTTATCAAATCCCCAAACCCTCCTACATATCCCTAAACAAAACTTCTCCCCATAACCCCTATTCCCATCATATTATTCCCCTCCTAATACTCCCTTTTTTTTTTCATTGTTCCCCTTGGTGGTAGATATCACAACAACACCTAGTTTCATACCATCATCAAAGGGCAGCCCAAGTATAGTACACACAACAGTCATGACATCTGAGCATTCATCAGAGTATGAGATGGAGACACAAAGTGATTCATCCTCGAAAGAATAGGCTCCCAGGAGACATCACAAAAGTGGCAAACATGTTAGGGATGAACCAACTACCCTCACTAAATTGCAGGCCTGCCCTTTTGCTATGTCATGCTTCCAGCATCTATCATGTTTTGAATTTTGTCAAAGGGTGGCTAATGTTAGAGTTCATCATGAGTTGGCCCGTCTTTTTGTGCTTCACCTACATGGAGGTCACTCTATCTTGGCCGGGGTCACCTTCACATTGACACCCGAAACTATCTGCTTAGCAACCGGCATACCAAATGTTGGAGAACAGTGGCACAAGAAACAGAAGGTGGATAGGCAACATTATGAGCCTTACGTTAAGGCCAGTTTCTTGAGGCAGCTCACAAGAGTCTTTCCATTCAGATATTTGAAAGATTAATATGCTCCGCTCATGAAATTGATCATGAAGTACTTCAGCTGTGAGGGGAGGTTCTCTCGTCTATATGCCTACCACATCAGGTTGCTCATGCACTTTACTAGGGTACGGATGATGAACCTCCCATTTTTCATTTGCAGGAACATAGAGAGGATGAACACCTTCATGCAGCATAAGACCCTTCAGCAGCAACTTAACAGTGTTTATCACTGTGCTCTTATCCGGATTTTGGTGGATCATCAGTTGGGATTGCAGGGCATTACTTGGGATGACTTCATCTCCCGTGACCTCTTCAGCCCTTCACAAGTATTATCGGAGGTTGAGCATGAGATAGGTGGTCCTTCTCATCAGTATGAGCACCATGAAACCACTACTATGCCAGTATTCATCACATATCAGAGAGGCAGTAGGCATTTGTGTGCAACAGCAAAGCGAGTGTTATCTCCACCCGGGGTGGAAGGGGCCTCCCTTCAGACATCAACAACACAGGTACAGGACAAGGGCAAAAGGCCCATGCATGACGAGGGGCCATCAGGTGAGCAAGAGGCCGACTTTATCCTCATTCATGATGATGATGCAGATGAGGAGAGTGTCAAACTTAGGAGGACCATCCAGGAGCAGAAAACGGGGATCCAAGACTTGTCACTCAATTTGGAGACGGCCAAATGGATTATCAGGTATTTGGAGCAAAGGAACAAATAGCTTGAGGACCAGCATGAGATCATGGAGTTGCAAAGCATCCGTGAGAATCGCCAAGCTGCCCAACATAGGAGGATTTAGCTCACTCCATTGGAGCAAGAAATTAACAATGACCTTGAGTCTTGGCTCGAGCGTGTCAACATCCACCTTGAGAGACTGTTGGAGAAGGCCGACAGGGACAAAACCATACTGAGGCAGATGGTTTATCATTACAGGGCACGGAACATGAGTTCAAAGGCTCAGATAAGGAGCTTGAAGGCAAAATTGAGCAAAGCAACAAAGAGGCAAAAGAGGCAAAGAGAGCAAGATCGGCTTCGAATCTTGGCTGAAGCCTCTGTGGCCCAGCATAGCACCTCATAGAGGATCTCCAACCCAAATTTCAAGAAATTTGGGACAATTTTGGTCACATGGCAAATTTTTGGTCACAACACAGGTTTTTTCTCCCTGTGCACTGCGCCACTGGCGCGACGCTTAGGATTGGGAGCTCCAAATTGCAAATGGTTTGCATTTTTGGATTCAGCGTGCAAAATCACGACTACTGGTGCATGGACAAGAAATTTGGACATGATTTGAGTTTCCAGAAGGTCAAAAACACTCAAAAAATGACCTCTCTAACCCTATTTTGACACACAGGAAGCAGTCTTGGGAGAATGAAGTTTTGGAGGGGCAAATGAGCACCAAATTCAGAAATTTCACTTGGGTTGGAAAGTAGACAGGCCAGGCTTTCCAACAAGCACACTTGGGCACAATTTGGACTCCTGCAGGTACTTCAAAACAACGTCCAAAGTGGCGCAGTGCATATAGAATTGGGCGTGGCGCATATAGAGAAAAAGGCCAAATTCACCTCCGTTTCGCGAAATTTCGATTCGCGACTTTCTCCAAGTGGGCCCACTCATCTACATTTCACTTTTTTCGGCACCTAAGGCAAAATTTAAAGTATTTTCACTAGAGAATGGCTTCTATCCAAATGGCAAAGGAAGGCGAGCAGTCACTCAAGCCATTTGTCATTTTTGTAACGCTGCACCTATAACTAATGGTTGGCTTTCCATCTCCATTTTGTAATGATTTGAGAAACTCCCCAACTCTTGGTCGTTCTATTTTCTCATGGCATAATCTATTTATTGTATGCAAACCATTTGCAAAGGGTTGGTTGATTGTAATTTCTGGGAGACTGTGGGAGAGAAACTCAGTTCTTCATTGTATATTTTGACAGAGGATTAATGAAAGGCAGCAGCCTCTGTTTCATGAGATTCATGTGGTTGTGAGTGTAGCAAATGTGTCTCTTTATGTTTCATATGTATTTCGTTATGTTTCACAGTTCATTGCATCTTCATTTCCAGTGAAATTTTCTAAGTAAGATAAGGTAGAATTCATATTTATTGCTCTGCCTGTGGGAAAGTTTCACGTATGTGTTCTTCTTCTGTTGAAAAGGATTCATATGTTTATGCCCTTTTCACCCTCCTAAACAATCTTTTCGTTCCGTATTACTTCAAATTTAATTGCTAGACTTTCCGCCTGTCTTGCCTCACGAAGTAATCTGTGCCTTTGTGGTAAATTTTCTGCTTATTGCTGTTCGTTGGTCCCATACATCCCAGAAACTCAGTCATTCATAAAAAATTTGTTTCTTGTATCCATATTTATTTACTAGCCTAAGATCAATATTTCGTTGTAAGTCATCTCACACCATTTCGTTTACTTATTCGCTGAGCGTGACTCGGAGAGAGCCCTCTCCCGTTCTGGTAGGGCTAGCTACCAGACTGAGCGTGGTTTGTGGTTACCTTGAATTTTGCCTTCCTTCAGCCTAAGGCGGATTTAGGTGCTAACATAGTGGCGACTCCACTGGGGATAAAATGGTTTGCTTGTAGATTGTCTTGCCCCTGGACATATCTCAAGTTCAGATGTGATGGTTGATGGTGGACAACGATCGGTCAGAAGACGGCTGAAATCATTCACCTGGCGACTCCATTCACTGAAGAACCCAGCAATCGGTGCTTCATGGTGACTCCACTGGAGGACTAACTCCTTCTCTGCGAAAATGGAAGGATCTTACACAAGGTTCGGGTATACAAAGTGGAATGGTATGCAGGACCTACTCTGCTTTCTGGTGAATTACTTCTTTGTTGTTCTTGAAGCTGTCCTGAAAGTTTTTCAGAACTTGTTGTATGATAAAGGTGATCAAAATCTTCAATCGACCCGTTCAAAAAGCGTAAATACTAAGTTTTCCTTTGATCCTGGCCTCCTTACTTGTCCTACATCTTATGATGATTCTCTGCAAAGTGATGAGCCTAAAGAAAACAAAACTGATCCCATAGCTCTTGTATATATTCCTACAACTGTTATAATCCTAGATAGGTATAAACCTCTTGTTTTACCTTCTGTTCTTCATGCTTTCCCCAAACACTATGATCTATACTTGCCAAGATTTGACGGTGAATGTAAGAATATCAATGCTGAGCAACATGTGCAGAATGTTGAGACTTTTCTAGACCTTTTTGAAATTGATAAGAAGATGTCAGTGTAAGGCTATTTTCTCTTTCTTTGCAAGGCAAAGTGAAGAGTTGGTTCAAAGTCCTGCCTGATGCGAGCATCACAGATTTACAGCAGTTCATCAAAGTTTTTCTTGATAGGTGGAGGATCGGATAGAACCTTTTCCTTATCGTAGAAGAGTATAATCAGCTGAAAAGACTGCCAGGGGAGATAGTACAACAGTTTTCAGCCAGATTTAGTCAAGTTTATTATTCAATGCCGGTTGATATAAGACCCCCTCCTGGATCTGCTCTCTTGCACTACCTGGGTGCCTTTGATCCGGAAATGGAGTTTTAGCTAAGAGAAAAGAATGTCGCAACACTTGAAGAGATGCAAAACAATGCAGCAAATGTAGAGGCTCATTTGCTGATCAGAAGGGCAAGGTTGAAAGAAGAAGAGATGAAAAACATGGATCCAGAAAAAACTACACCTTCAGAGGAAAAGCTTGACATTTTGGTGAGTGCAGTAGAAGAGATGGTGAGGAAAATGACTGCAAAAGATGAAAATGACGTTTATGAACAAGTGGCTGATCCAAAACATGTTTCTTATCTCAGTAGTCATAAGGATTGTTTTGTAGATCATCTTGGAGAAGAAAGACCTGTTGATATGACATGTATGCTTGATGACGTGTTTTATACTGACCATTTGCCTCAGTTTGATCAGTATGATGATGATGATTATGCTCTCCAAACAGAAGCTAATCTTGCAGACAAATCAGCAGCTAGTTTGTGGGATGAGGAAGTTCGCGTACAGCAGCTCGAGTACAGTGATCAACCGATGCATAGCTATGGAAACGATGAGGAAAGTGCAGCAGATTTTGAAGTAAGTGAAGGATCTTTGCCTTTGTGCTTTGATTCATGTCAATTCATCAAAGATAATTTCCATGCAATTAGACATCAGCTATCGACAAATCTTGATTTGGATCCTCTTGAGGGCGATGAAAACTTTGTTCCAAAGTTCTTATATTCAGAGTTCCAGCCCCCAAATGCCATTAATAGTCAGGTTGCACATGAAGACATAGAAGCTGGCATATATGATCAAACGATACAAGAAGATTCCTTACCTTTATGTTTTGAATCATTTTAGTTTTTGCGGGGTAAATTGCATAGTAAATCTTCAAATGAAAAGCTTGTAGGAAGTCAACAATCACTCAGTTTTAATGTTGAGGATGAGACAGATGGCGAAATTTTTGAGCAGGTCGTTAATAAGAAATCTTTCCCTGAAATAATTGATGAAATCATTTTGGATACAGAACCAGATTTGCAGCCACTAAACACAATTCAAGGTCAGATTACAGATGAAGGTGAGGCAGCCGAAATACATGATTTAATGATGCAAGAGGATTCTGTACCCTTGTGTTACGAAGCATTTTAGTTTATAAGGTAGAATCTTCGTAATATCTCTAAAGAAAAGGTTGAACAACCAATAGGATGTCATACAGTTTCAATAGATACATCGCAGTAGTCTCCTCAAGTTTTTGATGATCCTGTTGCTCGTGTTAGATTTTGTTTGCTGTAAAAATTCTTCTTCATCAGCTAACCATGTGACAAAAGAGAATGTTGATAATCATCTGTTTCAAGGGTCACCTTCATTGTCTTGTTTAACAGATTGTTCATTTCATAGCCCATACCAAAGTTTGCAGTCATATGAGGAGATTGATAAAGGAGGCTTTGGTTCTGTTTGGAATCAACAACAGAGTTTGGTTCTTCACGAAATTCAGGATCCTTTTGACTGCTTGCTGCAATCATCAGAGAAAGACAGTGCAAATGTGAGGAAAAGTTTAATATCCAGCTATGAAGATGACTGGGGACCAGAGCAGTAATGTGTTAATGGAAATCAATGGCGATGCTTATGAAGATCCTTTTGCAGTATTCTTGAAATCATCCAGCCAATTCATGCTTTGCAAGTTTGTCAGCAGTGAACTTGATTCAAGTTTCCATGGGAGTTGCCTTTCGATTCTTCCCTTTTCCTGCGCATCAGAAAGCATTTGGGAAGAAATCAAATATCAGCCATAATGCTTACCTGGTTGCATTGGCTGTTCCATCTCACTTGACCGGGTGGTGGAAAGAGTAATTAGGATAGGTTTGCTGAATAAGCTCAAATATGAGCATCTTTCTAGTTTGTTAGTTAGGATTTAGTCATGTCTAGTTTTATTATGGTTTCAGTTTCTTCAGTCAGAGTTCGTCTGCATAATGTCAGTTTCCGTGTTTTGACTCCATAGCCCAATGGACAAAGGCACTGTCTGCTCTCCCAAAGATCTGCAGTTCTTGGCACCTCCAAGGAGCTACCATCCCCCATTGGAGCCAATGTTAGAGTCGGTCTTAACAGTCCTCCGTCAGAGATCAAAGCTCTTTCTGCATTTCATTTTTAGGAGTCCGCCCCATTCACTCAGCTGCATTCCGCTAGGGGCATGCCATAATCTGACGGAAAAGGTCATGCTAGTCATTTCCCCTCATGTTTGGCACCTGCTGGCTTAGGTCTTTTGTCAATGTTCACTAATGTCCATGACAGTTAATGCTCGATTTAATGGACGAGAGTCGTTTTCGGTCATTAGGTCTAGGGATTAGTCAATTTGGTCTTCAAATATGTCCAATAAAACCACGCAGGCCTAAGGGAGGCCCTTACAAAGTTATGATTCAGAGATCTTCATCGTCATGTTAACGGATTGCAACTGTTCTTCAAAACTCTGTTTTGAAGAAAAGTCAAACAGTGTGTCATTTGTGATAAAATTTTCAAAAAGGTCGCCAGTTGATTTCTTCAAGTGCAATCATGGTTTCCGTGGCCAAATGCCCTGTCATGCAACCCCTGCAAAGAGTGCCGAAAATTTCATCATTCTAGCTATAAATGCAAAGGGAAAAGTAAAATTCAGTGTTGCATTAACTCAGTGAAAAAAGCCAAAATGAAACATTAGCAAAGTGGGTTTTTGGAAAAGAAAAAATTAAACCCATGACTTCAAAGTCTTTATATACAAGTTTCCACAAGAAGCCATGTCATTGTGCAAATCAAGGTCATAGAGAAACGTTGCAAAGTCATTGGGAGAGCAAAGTGCGTGTTCGGAGTGAAGTTGGAGCCATTTTCAGGAGTGCGGCGCACACATAGAGGGGCACGGCGCACATAGAGGGCGCGGCGCACAGAGCGCGACCCAATAGTGTTAAAAATACAAGGGCGCGACGCATATAAAGAGCGCGGCGCACTGGGTTTTTTGCGTGGCGCACACCCACAGAGGCCCGAAATTGTTTCCAATTACATCAAATTTTTTGGAATTCCTTCTAATTGCCAGGTAGGGTCTGTCTCTTGGCTTGCTCATCAAATTTTTGTGAAGATTATAGTGGTTCATGGCTATGTATAGTTGCAACAAAAACCCATAAAACCTACCACTAGAAAACCTCAAGGCCATTGTTGCTAGGGTGGCAAAATTGTGGTGTTAGGGCCAAGGCTCCGTTTCGACCCCTCATTTTTCCCCTTCTTACCATTTTTCCCTATCCCCCCTATCCCATTTTTTCCTATTTTCCCTACCCTAAAATATTACCAAACCCCTATTCCCTATCCCTCCACTCATTTGTCAACTATAAAACCCCAAAACCCTACCTTATCAAATCCCCAAACCCTCCTACATATCCTTAAACAAAACTTCTCCCCATAACCCCTATTCCCATCATATTATTCCCCTCCTAATACTCCCTTTTTTTTTCGTTGTTCCCCTTGGTGGCAGATATCACAATAACACCTAGTTTCATACCATCATCAAAGGGCAGCCAAGTACAGTAAACACAACAGTCATGGCATCTGAGCATTCATCAAAGTATGAGATGGAGACACAAAGTGATTCATCCTCGGAAGAACAGGCTCCTAGGAGACATCACAAAAGTGGCAAACATGTTAGGGATGAGCCAACTAACCTCACTGAATTGCAGGCCTATCCTCTTGTTATGTCATGCTTCCAGCATCTATCATGTTTTGAATTTTGTCAAAGGGTGGCTAATGTTAGAGTTCATCATGAGTTGGCCCGTATTTTTGTGCTTCACCTACATGGAGGTCACTCTATCTTGGCCGGGTCACCTTCACATTACACCCGAAACTATCCCCTTAGCAACCGGCATACCAAATGTTGGAGAACAGTGGCACAAGAAACAGAAGGTGGATAGGCAACATTATGAGCCTTACATTAAGGCCAGTTTCTTGAGGCAGCTCACAAGAGTCTTTCCATTCAGATATTTGAAAGATGAATATGCTCCGCTCATGAAATTGATCATGAAGTACTTCAGCTGTGAGGGGAGTTTCTCTCGTCTATATGCCTACCACATCAGGTTGCTCATGCACTTTACTAGGGTACGGATGATGAACCTCCCATTTTTCATTTGCAAGAACATAGAGAGGATGAACACCTTCATGCAGCGTAAGACCCCTCAGCAGCAACTTAACAGTGTTTATCACTTTGCTCTTATCCGGATTTTGGTGGATCATTAGTTGGGATTGCAGGGCATTACTTGGGATGACTTCATCTCCTGTGACCTCTTCAGCACTTCACAGGTATTATCGAAGGTTGAGCATGAGATAGGTGGTCCTTCTCATCAGTATGAGCGCCATGAAACCACTACTATGCCAGTATTCATCACATATTAGAGAGGCAGTAGGCATTTGTTTGCAGCAACAAAGCGAGTGTTATCTCCACCCGGAGTGGAAGGGGCCTCGCTTCCGACATCGACAACACAGGTACAGGACACGGGCAAGAGGCCCATGCATGACGAGGGGCCATCAGGTTAGCAAGAGGTCGAATTTATCCTCATTCATGATGATGATGCAGATGAGGAGAGTGCCAAACTTAGGAGGACCATCCAGGAGCAGAAAACGGAGACCCAAGACTTGTCACTCAATTTGGAGAGGGCCAAATGGATTATCAGGTATTTGGAGCAGAGGAACAAACAGCTTGAGGACGAGCATGAGATCATGGAGCTACAAAGCATCCGTGAGAATCGCCAAGCTGCCCAACATAGGAGGATTGAGCTCACTCCATTGGAGCAAGAAATTAACAATGACCGTGAGTCTTGGCTCGAGCGTATCAACATCCACCTTGAGAGACTACTGGAGAAGGCCAACAGGGACAAAACCATACTGAGGTGGATGGTTTATCATTACAAGGCACGAAACATGAGTTCAAAGGCTCGGATAAGTAGCTTGAAGGCAAAATTGAGCAAAGCGACAAAGAGGCAAAAGAGGCAAAGAGAGCAAGATCAGCTTTGAATCTTGGCTGAAGCCTCTGTGGCCCAGCATAGCACCTCATAGAGGATCTTCAGCCCAAATTTCAAGAAATTTGGGACAATTTTGGTCACATGGCAAATTTTTGGTCACAACACAGGTTTTTTCTCCCTCTGCGCCACGCCACTGGTGCGGCGCTTAGGATTGGGAGCTCCAAATTGCAAATGGTTTGCATTTTTGGATTCAACATGCAAAATCACGACTACTGGTGCATGGACAAGAAATTTGGGCATGATTTGAGTCTCCAAAAGGTCAAAAACACTCAAAAAATGACCTCTCTGCCCCTATTTTGACACACAGGAAGCAGTCTTGGGAGAATGAAGTTTTGGAGGGGAAAATGAGCACCAAATTCAGAAATTCCACTAGGGTTGGAAAATAGACAAGCCAGGCTTTCCAACAAGCACACTTGGGCATAATTTGGACTCCTGCAAGTACCTCAAAACAGCCTCCAAAATGGCGCAGTGCATATAGAATTGGGCGCGGCACATATAGAGAAAAAGGCCAAATTCACCTCCTTTTCGTGAAATTTCGATTCGCGACTTTCTCCAAGTGGGCCCACTCATCTACATTTCACTTTTTTCGGCACCTAAGGCAAAATTTAAAGTATTTTCACTAGAGAATGGCTTCTATCCAAATGGCAAAGGAAGGCGAGCAGTCACCCAAGCCATTTGTCATTTTTGTAACGCTGCACCCGTAACTAATGGTTGGCTTTCCATCTCCATTTTGTAATGATTTGAGAAACTCTCCAACTCTTGGTCGTTCTATTTCCTCATGGCATAATCTATTTATTGTATGCAAACCATTTACAAAGGGTTGGTTGATTGTAATTTCTAGGAGACTGTGGGAGAGAAACTCAGTTCTTCATTGTATATTTTGATAGAGGATTAATGAAAGGCAGCGGCTCTATTTCATGAGATTCATGTGGTTGTGAGTGTAGCAAATGTGTCTCTTTATGTTTCATATGTATTTCGTTATGTTTCACAGTTCATTGCATCTTTATTTCCAGTGAAATTTTCTAAGTAAGATAAGGTAGAATTCATATTTATTGTTCTGCTTGTGGGAAAGTTTCACATATGTGTTCTTCTTTTGTTGAAAAGGATTCATATGTTTATGCCCTTTTCACCCTCCTAAACAATCTTTCCGTTCCGTATTACTTCAAATTTAATTGCTAGACTTTCCGCCTGTCTTGCCTCACGAAGTAATCTTTGCCTTTGTGGTAAATTCTCTGCTCATTGCTGTTCGTTGGTCCCATACATCCCAGAAACTCAGTCATTCATAAAAAAATTGTTTCTTATATCCATATTTACTTACTAGCCTAAGATCAATATTTCGTTGTAAGTCATCTCAGACCATTTCGTTTACTTATTTGCTGAACGTGACTCGGAGAGAGCCCTCTCCTGTTCTGGTAGGGCTAGCTACCAGACTGAGCGTGGTTTGTGGTTACCCTGAATTTTGCCTTCTTCAGCCTAAGGCGGATTTAGGTGCTAACAATGTGGATGAAAATCCTAATCCCCTACTTCATACTTCCTATCAGTTCTGTGAGCATCAGCATAACTCTTTTGTCTATCCTGTGCTTCCTTTAATCGTTGTCTAATTTGTCTTACCTGCTCTTCCATTTCTTGGATTAATTCTGGTCCTATCATCACTCGATCTTCTAACCTGTCCCAACTTAACGGTGTTCTGCAAGGTATGTCATATAATGCTTCAAATGGAAGCATTCCAATTGAATTGTGGTAATTGTTATTGTATGCGAATCCGACTAAGGGTAAGTACTTTTCCCAGTGTCATTGTTGATCCATAACATACATTCTCAACATATCTTCAAGTACTTGATTTACCCTTTCTGTTTGCCCATCAGTCTCAGGATGGTAAGTAGTGCTTAAATTTAGTTGAGTTCCTAAGGCTGACTGCATGCAAGTCCAAAATCTTGAAGTGAATCGCAAAACTCTATCAGATATAATCTTCTTAGGTACTCCATGAAATCTGATAATTTCATTTATGAATACTCGAGCTACGTTAGCAACATCGTAAGTATCTCTTATGGGAATGAAATGGGTGCTTTTTGTTAATTTATCCACTACTACCATAATGGCATTGTGTCTTTGAGAAGTAAGAGGTAGTCCAGTGATAAAATCCATAGAAATAATCTCCCATTTGGTCATAGGAATGTCATGAGGTTGCAAGGGACCTGCTGGATGACAATGATCTGCTTTTACTTGTTGACATTCCAAACATTTTGCAACAAATTGGGTGATATCACGTTTCATGCCTGACTAGAAGAAGGGTTTCTTAGTATCCGAATACATTTTCTTTACTCCAGGATGTGCACAATATACTGCTCTGTGGGCTTCCCTAAGGATGGTGTCTGAAAAATCCTTATTATCAGGAATATACATCCTTCCATGGAATTGTGAGATTCCATCATTTTCTAGTTCATATCCTTCAAATTTAGATTCTTTTGGCTTTTTACCCTCAAGACTAGATCTTACCTTTAAATACCAGCTATTTTTTATGAGATATTCTAGTACTCGTTGTCTTAAGTCTATTTTAATAGGTATGAGAGAAAATATCCGAGGTCTTCTGCTTAAAGCATCTGTTACTACATTTTCTTTTCCCTTAATGTATGATATTCCAAAGTCATATTCACGTAGGAATTCACTCCATCGCCTTTATCTGGCATTTAAGTCTCTTTAGGTGAACAAATATTGTAGACTTTGATGGTCGCTTTTAAGTGTAAAACTTCGCCCCACTAAATAATGTCTCCAGATCTTTAAAGCTAGTACTACAGCGGCTAACTCTAAATCGTGAGTAGCATAGAGTTCTTCATGAGGTTTTAACTTTCTGGAAGCATATGCTATCACTCCTCTATCTTGCATCAATACTGCACCAAACCCTTGTTTGGATGCATCAGTGCATATCGTAAAATCTTTGTCCATCAGGGACTCTTAAGATTGGTGCACTGGTGAGTGGTCTTTTGAGTTCAGGGAATGCTTTATTACATTCCTCAGTCCATTCATACTTAACACCTTTATGCTGAAGGGTTGTAATCGGCTTTGCAATTTTGGAGAATCCCTCCACAAATCTTCGATAGTAACCAGCTAAACCCATAAAGCTTCGTATTTCATGTGCGTTTTTCGGTATTGGCCATTCCATGATTGCTTTTACCTTCTCAGGGTCTACTAAAATCCCTTCACCTGATATGATATGACCTACGTAATGAATCTTTTCTTGAAAGAATGAACACTTGGATAATTTTCCATAGAACTGATGTTTTCTAAGGTAGGACAATATTATCTGTAAATGATCTTCATGCTCTTTTTTATTCTTGGAATAGATAAGAATATCATCTAAAAAGACTTGTACAAATTGATCAAGATATTCGCGGAAAACACTATTCATAAGATTCATGAATACTGTTGGTGCATTTGTTAATCCAAATGGTACCATAGTAAATTCATAATGTTCAAAACGTGTCCAGAATGTAGTCTTAGAAATATCGTTTTCAGAAATCCTTAGCTGATGATAGCTTGATTGAAGATCAATTTTTGAAAAGACAGCAACTCCTTTCATTTGATCGAAAAGATCATTGATTCGAGGCATAGGATATTGATTCTTTACTGTAGCTCGATTCAAGTCTCGATAATCTATGCATAATTTTAAAGATCCATCTTTCTTCTTCACAAAAATTACAGGAGCGCCCCAAAATGATATACTGGGTTGAATATGTCCTATATCCAGTAGTTCCTTCAATTGAATTTGCAATTCTTGAAGTTCTGGAGCTATCATTCTATAAGGCATTTTAGAGATCGGTTGGGTACCAGGTTTTAATTCAATAGTGAGATCCAGCTCTCTTACAAGGGGTAATCCTGGTAGTTCTTTTGGAAATACATCCGGAAATTCGGCTAACACCGGATATTGTTCTAAGGATGGTCCTTTTTCTTTGCTTACTTCTTGAATTACATATGCCTGACAACATTTCCTTAAACAACGCTTCATTTTCATTGCTGATATGTAGCATAAAGATACTTTTCTCTTGATTCCTTGAATTTGGATTGCTTCTCCTTCATCATTTATACCTAGAATTCTTTTTCCATAACAGTCTACCCAAGCTTGATGAGCTTTTAGCCACTCCATACTTATGATAAGATCATAAGTTCCTAAGGTTGTGACATAAACTTTCAGTTTAGTCGTACAGACCCCTAGCTCAATTTTGCATTGATCCACACTTAAGCCCACGGATTGGAGTTCTCCTGAGGCCATTTCCACCTACTTGAAATCATTTTGTTTGCGAGCTGCCAACCCACATTTGTTTAATGCATATGACGAAATGAAACTATTTGTGGCACCAGTATCGAATAAGATTTTGAGTTTTATACCATTGATAATACCTGAAGATTCCACTACAGTGGATTGATGTGCCACTTGGTCGTTGCTAACTACTGCATGAATTCTATGATTACCTTGATTATTTGATATTGGTTCCTTTCCAGTGCTATGCAATATATTTAACGAAGCTTCTGGACAATCACGTTGAAAATGCGGTCCTCCACATTCCCAACAATTAAGCTATGTTGATCCTCTTGAATTAGGACGTGAATTTCTAGATAAAGAGCTTCGTCCTCTTATGTTGATTCCTCTCGAATTTATTCCTCTACTAGCAGTTCCTTGTATAGTTGCGGGGGAGCCCCCCCCCCCCCCATCAAACCTGCTTCCGAATCACGCTCCGGGCGGGAGCGGCTCCGGAGCGCCTCGGGAGTGCGCTCCCGAAATCGCTCCCGGACGGGAGCGATTTTCGAGAGCGCGCTCCCTTAAAAAAATTTGTGCTCCCTGCCATTTTCGGGAGCGCATCAGGGAGCGGTCACTCCATCACTCCCGGAGCGATCAGGGAGTGATCGCTCCCGACCTCTGGGCATTAAAAAATCGCTCCGGGAGTGATTCGAACTGCGCCGGGAGCGGTTCGGCAGAAAAAAATTCCACGGACTTAAAAAAAAAAAATTAAATTTAAAAAGAAAATTTGTTTTAAAAGCCCAAAGGGCATAAAAAATTTTCATTATCAAACATTGAGCTTGGCTGAGGAGCAAGAGCAAGAGCAAAGGAGCAAGGAGCAAGTGCTGAAGAGCGAGGAGCGAGGAGCAAGGAGTGAGGAGCAACCCTGCAGAGGTAAGTAACTTAGTAATTTAGCTAATCTAGCTAGTTTAATTTAGTTAGTAGTAATTTAGTCAATTTAATTTAGTTTATTGAGTTTTAAAATTATGAATTTGAATTAAATTAATAAATTAAGTT
>APFE031368082.1:223589-284093 GCA_000404065.3 Pinus taeda
AATATATATATTTTTAAAAAATCGCTCCTGGATTCGCTCCCAAACCGGGAGCTTCTGAAAATGGTCGTTCCCGCTCCCCACTCCCACTCCCACTCCCAAGTAACATTGGTTCCTTGAGATGTCCATGGACTGGTGTTTGATGATTCCGCGGCTATAGTGTTTACTGCCATGGGAGCTCTTGTTCCTACATTTCTTGGGGTAAATCTATTACCGTAAGGTGGCCTCGAGCTACCTCCTCTGAAGAAATTTCGGGGAGTCTTTCTTGGAAATCCTGATTGTAAAGGTTCTGCTGGCCCTACATCTTTTTTGATTCCAAGGTGCTCTTCTGCATAACGACCACATTCTACTGTCTCAGCTACTAATGATGATTTCCACATGCTCACCAAGGCTTTGATTCGAGGATTTAACCCAAATATGAAGCGTTCAGCTTGACGTTCATCAGAATCTAAATAGTGAATGTATTTTACAAGCTCCATAAACCTTATCTCGTACTCTTCCACTATTTTATTACCCTATACTAAGGTATGGAAGGCTTTGGCTTACTGTTTTTGAAAGTATGGAGATAAATACTTTGCACGGAATCTTTCCTCAAATAGTTCGCACGGTACATTATCCGATGTAAGGTGCAGTTGCTTTTCCAGATTTCCCCACCAAATCAAGGCACTTTCCTTTAATTGAAATACAACAATTTTTGTTTTTGCTTAAGAAGAATATTCTCTTAATATAAAGCATCTGTTCATTCCTTCTAACCATGCCTCAGCGCGTTCACCTGCTCGACCTCCTGAAAATTCTGGGAGTTTAATTTTCTGAAGCTCCCTAGAAATATCTTCTTTTGATCTTTTGTGCTCAAAATTTTTTGGTTCCGCTGAACTGGTAGCTAAGGGTTGAAGTTCTTCTTTGGTCTTAGCCTTAGTTGATTCTTTTAATGTCTCCAATAAGGCTTCCAATGAGTTCATTATCACGGTCAACTCTGGTGCTGGAGCGATTGGTGTTGATAATGGTCTTGGTGGAGACAATGGTGATAGAGGTGGCGATGGGGATGATGATGGCAATGGTGGCGACATTAATGACGGTGATGTTGCCCGATCACGTCGTCGTCGCTCATATGTCTTTACCATTGTAATGTTTCCTGTGTACATAATAACATTCTATAAAAATTTGAGGCAGACATTCGAATTTAACATATAGTTTTCTTTTTGCAATTTCACATTCATAAACGGGTATAGTTTTTTTGCTATTTTTATCTGCTAGGCAGACCTTATTGGTACCAAGGTCAAGGAGGGTGGTCTCGCGACCTCCTTGTCCTAGTGCAGGGTCTTCTATCCTAATATGAAATAATGCAGAAGGGTATAGTTAATAATGTCTAGGGTAGATCATCCAAAATTAATTACTAAGTAACATTCACAAAATTAAATATTTAAATATTAATTATCTCGTTATAATGAACATCGTCAACACACCCATCACGCCTCAAACTATTACCTTTAAAAAAAAGGACACACATAGTTACAATGTTGAATATGTTACTTAAATGTATACTACTGGAATATCAATTATAACATTTTTTTTTTAATAAATATAAGGGTCAAACTTTAATAGAACTAGTAACTTAAATGGTACCAATTTAAACAAAATATCATATCTATTTATCTAACATAATATTATTTTATTCTTCTTATCAAATTTTGATTTATAATTAATTAAACAATATCATTTACTTTGAACTACAACAATTATAAAAACAACGAATATTTAACATGACGTCCATAGTCGACGGAGACATGTCCTTTTCATTCGAATTCACCTTGATCATTGTTGCAGTCAATGAGACATATGGTGCTCGAGACTAGGCTTACTGATACCACCATTGAAATGTGTAACATTATAAGATGCTACGTGTCACATATTACATGGTATTACTCCATCGACCTTCCACGTAGCATCGGTGCTGCCACCAGACCGGGAAATTCAAACAACTGCTCCTATGCTCCGTGTGTTCCACTTACTATAATTGTATTCGGGTTATGGGAGATGAATTTAACTGTGCATTGTTAATATGCTCACTGATGCCACAATAGTCTCTGGCCCTCGATTGTGAATAAAAGTGTCAATATATTCCAAAACCGTTGAGCATCCTTATGTCGATCACACGGAAGCTACAGCGGTCTTCAGGCAAAGAGTCGAGATGACACTCCCATTGCTATTGCCGCAGCGTTGCTGACAAGCTAGCGATTACTTGAGGTAGCTCAATTGGATTAGGGCAGGCAGGAAAGATGGAATCTCGTCAGACAGTTCTAGTCACAGCCGCTGTTGGGGGGAATGGACAGTTCGCTGTTTAGTTGGCAAAAATAGCAAGGAATAAGGTGGTTGCAACTTGTGGAGGAACACAAAACGCAGCCCTTCTAAAGGACTTTGGTGTTGGTAGGGTGATTTATAGAGATGTCGACGCCATCAGAGCAGATGATTTATTCATTCCTTAATATGTATTTCTTGGTACGATATTGTTTTTGAACACAATGTCTTTATTATGTATGAAGATCTGGCAAATTTCTGGTTTTCAAATACAAATTTAAATGTACAAACTGCTAACAGCTGTAGGATTTCTTTTCTCGGTATGATGCAGAGCTGGAGTTTCTTGTTTCGACTTGGTTGGATTGTATGCTCTGGAACCCTATCACATCACATGCTTTCAGAACTTTCACCTAGGGACGGGAAGGAGTATCTCAATGAAAAGAAAAATGAGAGGTTTGCGCTCAGCCCTCCCACAGATGTCCCTTTGCGGGAGAAAGTGCACGAAGATGAGAACTCGGGTTTCCATGTGGAGGGGAGGTACAGTAAAAATAGCAGGGAACTCATGGAATCAAGTCTTGGCTCCAGATATCTTCATACAGACCAGAAATTGCAATAGCGGGACACTAGAGACACAAGTTTGTTTTCCAAAGTTAGATATGATATTTTAAGTGGAAAATCAGTGGATCATATTTCTCTGCATTTTCCCCATCTACTTTCTGATTCAGAGAGCTCATGGGATCAAGTTCAATCCAAGGAACAATAAAAAAAAAACATAGGTGTGGAGTATTCTAGTATGGACCACACAGTTGATGCACAGAGGAGGGCATTTGGAAATGATATAGGGAGATTATCTGAGAATGATTTTGAGGCCAGATTTGACAGGTATGGAAGCTTTAGCAGCTATTATAATCATGTTGCAGAAGCCCATAATCATCCGGAAGACCGCTTAGGTAGTTCAGTTGAGTGGAAGCCTTTAAAATGGTTACGTTCTGGAAATTTGTCATCTTGCAGTTCAATATTTGGTAGGTCAATTAGTTTTAAAGAGCTTAGGGGAGAGATGCACAATCATCATTATATACAAGGAAAATTGTCTGCACATCATTCCACTTTGAGTATGCTATTGTGCAGCAGCCATCAGTCTAAGCAATGAAACAATCCTCTGTTGTTCGGTCAACCTAGTCCGATGACAATCTAAAAGCCGACAGTGAGCCCGAACATCACTAGATTTTGAATTATGCAATGTTTTTAAAATTGTTATTTTGCTAAGACAGTTTATACAGCTATATACTTTCCAGATAGATAGTTTTTTAGAACTGTTCTTCAATTTTGATTTTGGACCTCCTAATGCTTTATATTATTAGAGGAATAACTTACTTTCTATAATTCGAACATAGGCAGGGTAGGGCAGTGAAGAATTTACAAATAGTATTCAAGTCAAAATTCAGGAAAACACAGGTGGGTTTTAATAATTTGAGGCTGGAGGATTAAAGGCTCTGATACCAAATGTAAAGACTGGAAACAATTTCCTGATTTATATCATGAACTTGTAAACAATTTCCTGAGATCTTACAAAATCAATTAACAGCACTGCTGAGGTACCTACCTGTGCCGCTACTGTGGTTGAATATGCTGTGCCCCTGCGGTTGAAAATGCCTCCGGCTGCGCTCCTACAGTTTCCAAAAGACTGAATCCACCCAGCCAAACTGAGCAGGACCTGGCTGCTCAATCCAGTAAGCTTCTTAATAGAAGTTGACTGCTCCCCCATGCCCAGAACCTCAGAACGACTCAAGCTCTTCCTTTGAATGATTTCCGTACATGATGTTCCTCTTTTCTTCCCTCCGTTTTTTCTCCCCTTTCCAAATCATTGTCTCGTGGTTTTATCTTGTTGTTTGGCGATGGTCGCCCTTCCATCTGCAGCCCACCGCTTTATTTGTTGGTGACATGCTCCCTGTCATGTATCAGCCCCCTTATCTCTTTTAAAGGTCACGAATGTACAAGTTTTATGTTTTGAAATCATATTATATTTTTATTAAAATATTCTTTAATATACACATTATATCGTATATATCACATTAAACATTATAAACATCATGATTTAATATATCACATTAAACATTATAAACATTATGATTTAATATAACATTATTACTTTATACTTAGAGCCCCTTTTAATTAATTACTTATATATATTTTAAGAATTTATTTTTATTAATTTATTATACCTATGCATGTACTGTATACCTGCTATTATTCTTGCATTCTTTATATTTATAGAGGTGTCGTTACAGAGTCAGATGGTGACAAGGATGCCTGAATTCAAAAAGAGCATGAAAGTACATGTCTGAGATGTACCGAAGGAAAACCTTACAAGGGGACCATTCCCCTCTTATAGTAGGTCCATAGGTTTGAAACAACCTGAGGGGTTTGAGATTCATGATCAGGAATCTCACGTATGAAGGTGGAAGAAAGCCCTCTATGGCTTGAAGCAAAATTCCCCTGGCGTAGTATGAGAGGATTGATAGTTGTCAGATGAAGCTGAGATTCACTAAGAGTGAAGCCGCTCCAAACCATTGTTTGAAGGTTGTGGATGATAGACCTCTCATACCAGCACCTTTTGAGGATGACCTATTTCAAACAGGTGCAGACCCTCTCACTTGTAGAAGTAAGAGGGAGTTGGATTCCGGATGTGGAATGGTAAACTGCAAACCCGTGACTACCTCGAGGATTTTAACTTTCAGAAGTTATATGGTGATGATGCCAGACCAGATTTGGGAAATGCCTCTGAGTTTCATAAGCTTATTCGCGTTGATGTTCTTGGTGAACTTCCGTCTAGACATATGTTTTGCAGTTAGCATGGTGAGCTCATATTTGGTTGAGCCTTAGTGGATTGGTGCGAAGAATCTTTTGAGATATCTTCGGGGCACAATCTCTCATGGATTGAGATACACTGCCGGAAATATGAAGTTGCATGGTTGCAGAAGCTCTTAAGTGAGCTGTTTGTACACATGATGAATACCACTGTGATTCTATGTGACAACCAGAGGGGGGATTCGATTATTGAGGAATCCCGTATTCAATGATTGCTCCAGTAGATAGACATTAGATACTACCTTATCTGGGATATGGTAAGTCGATGAGGGAAGAGGCTCCATTGCATTGAGACTAATGTACAGGTCGCAGACATTTTGTCAAAGCCCCGGGGAAAGGTCAAATTTGTGACTTTCCCAAATGACTTGGAGTCATTGAGAGACCTTCTTATAAGGGTCCTGCATGTTGCATGCATTGAGCTCTGGGAGCTCTAGGGGGCTTGGGGTACTTACTGGAGCAACATACGACCACAGGGCGACTCACTCTCCCCTGGCAGTGCGCTATGTACAGGATGATAGGTTCAACCTTCACCTGTGATACCCCGTGGCGATTGTGGAACATGATGATTAGTTCTCCTGTGGGCCGGGATGATTAGTTCTCCTGTGGGCTGGGATGATTAGTTTTCCTGTGGCAACTGTGGAACAAGATGATTAGTTCTCCTGTGGGCCAGGATGATTAGTTCTCCCGTGGCAACTGTGGAACAGGATGATTAGTTCTCCTGTGGGTCGGGATGGTTAATTCTCCCGTGGCAATTGTGAAACAGGATGATTAGTTCTCCTGTGCACCGGGATGATTAGTTCTCCCATGGCGACTTTGGGGTAGGATGATTCATTCTCCTATGGACAGGATGATTAGTTCTCCTGTCGAGGCATCCTACCCATGCAGTCTAGGACTCATGGGAAGTACCTCTCATCCTAAGTCATAAACACATCCTCCAAGGTCTCGTGTCGCGTATTTAACGTGTTGGACACGAAAAATGCCCTAAAATGTGCCGAAAACGTTTTTTGAATGTGTCCAGGAAAACATAAAACATGCTTTATCGTTTTCTTTGTGTCCTAGTAATGGAAAACGAGTTTTCTGAGTCTAAAAAATGTTGTCCTAACGTTTTTCTCTAGTTGAATACGTACCCCACGAAATCAATAGATTTAAAGCCCACGTAATTATTTTTTCAGGGTTCTTTTGCTATTTTCCTCCAATGTCGTCGCTCTTCATCATTGTATAATTGTCGTGTGGAGCCGAGTCATCTCCTTGGAATTGTTTGGTCGCTAGAAAGTTTGGCAACTTGGCAGCATGTGTGAGGTTCAGGTATGTCGTAGACCATATGGCATAGATGCAGTTAAAACTTAAGCGGCAAGCCCGTTAAAAATGCGTTTGATTCGTAACAATGACTAGCTGAGGGCCTAAGGTTATTTTATTATTTTTTCAGGGTTCTTTTGCTATTTTCCTCCAATGTCGTCGCTCTTCATCATTGTATAATTGTCGTGTGGAGCCGAGTCATCTCCTTGGAATTGTTTGGTCGCTAGAAAGTTTGGCAACTTGGCAGCATGTGTGAGGTTCAGGTATGTCGTAGACCATATGGCATAGATGCAGTTAAAACTTAAGCGGCAAGCCCGTTAAAAATGCGTTTGATTCGTAACAATGACTAGCTGAGGGCCTAAGGCTATAATAAAATAAAATGTCCATTGTCACCGTTCTCTACACCCAGGATTTTCCCTCTTCTTTCGTATCTAGCAAACCAATTCTAGTTAAACAATCTATATACAGTTGAGGGGAACTATATATCTGGTTTTGCCAAAAAATGTGGCTTCCCAAAGGGTTCTCCACAAGGCAGGCTTTGCCCGAGAAAGTTTCCTCAAAAATTATGTAAACATAAAAGGAAACATCCAAGATTGCATACTGTATGGCTACGTATCACCTACGTAATTACTACACTATCTCTCTCTATTTAAAATACCTTAACTACTATGGTGTCTTAATACCATTCCGTGTGCAGCTTACGTTGTCAAATTCCGGGGCCGGTATACAAATATAAATAAGTCTACTCAGACACACTGTCATCTAATCAAATGTTACCATAATATAATAATGATTATGTTAGACTATTTTCAACCCACTAGGTTTTCATTCAAGCTATTAATTTTCTTTGGTTTTTGAAATCAAATTTGTTCTGGTTACGATTATATCAAAAGAGCTAGCATGCAGTGTACCTATTGTTTAACAGTTTAATATCAAAGTACATATTTATAAATTTATATTCTTTGTTTCATTATTGACCCCCAAAAAACATAGTTGGATCTGAATCAAGACCAAGCATATCACATTCTAATTTCTAAATTCTGATTTTTTTTTTTTTTTAAATGAACTATGAACTTTGAAGTAATTATATTTTAATTTGATTATATAAGTTGCAGCCCACAATTTAATATGGATCAATATATAGATATATATATAAAACGTGTCCCTCGTGTCCTGTTTCCCGATCGTTGCATTTCGTATTGAATACTTGTATTTACGTGTCCTCCATGTCTCGTGTCCTCATGTCATGTGACTTAGCTCTCATCTGATGAGCAGGGAAATGGGGTTAGGGACCATAGTAGTACTATCGATGGACGCATCGATGTATCTATCGTACTCCCTATGCTAGGATGATCTCCATTGATCTGGGATCAGTATGAGTGGTTTGAGACACTCTCTTGTGATATTGATCTGGGATCAATAAAACTGGCTTCAGGCCAGTAAGAGTGATATGACACACTCAATCTAGATGAAACTGACTTCGGGTCAGTAGAGAATGGTATGAGACATTCTCGATCAATTCTTCTTCTTCATGGTTCAGCAGAGCAGAGTAAAGTAGAGCTCAACAGAACAGAGCAGTGCAGGGCACTGATGGTAGAGATAGTACAGTCAGACATATGGATTAGCGGATGGAGTTCTCCCTAGTTGAGAGGGAGTGTTAAAATTGGAAACTAGGGCCAAACTCCATGTGGGTCATCTTATTAATGGAAGCTGATATTTTTCTTGGATCCCTCTCATCAAGAGGTGTAGGATTGATTTAAAGATCATACGATTTCGATAAGTATTCATGGAGATATGAATTTATTTGTGTTATGGAACAATTCATCAAGGTTGGTTAGCAACCAAATAAACCCCACTTGTGCTCAATGTTTTAATATAAATAGAGGTGGCCTTCAAGTCATTTCAACACACTTGGGATCTCTTCCTCTCTACTTGTCTTTGGGTTTTAGTAGGAGGAGAAAAACTAAGGGATAACGTTGCCCTAATCTAGAGGGAAGAAGTCGAAACTGCTGGAACTGTCGGGAATACCCGGAATTGTCGGCACTGCTGGAATTGCCGGGAATAGCCGAAATTGCCAAAACTGCCGGGAATAGCCGGAATTGCCAGAACTGCCGGGAACTGTCGGAACTGTTGGGAACTGTCGAAACTGCCGGGAACAGCCGGGAACAGCTGGAACTGCCAGAACAACTGAAACATCTAGAACAGTCAGAAACTGCCTGGAACAGTCTGAACTGCCAGAACAACCGGAACTGTCGAAACTGCCGGAACTGCAAGGAACAGTCGGGAACAGCCGGAACTACCGGGAACTGTCGGAACTGCTGGAATTGCTAGGAACTGCCAGAATTGCCCGAATTGTTGGGAGCTGCCGAGAACAGCCGGAACAGCCAGGACCTGCCGAAACTGCTGGGAACAACAAGAACTGCTAGAACTGTCGGGAACTATCGAAGCATCTATCTCCAAAGGAGATTAGCATGCAATGGACAGCTAACTAACATTGGGATAGTTGTATGGTACTTAGCAGCAAATACACCAAGCATGCAATGTTACATCTAGCATGCAAGGGATAGCTAGCATGCAACAACAAGCATGCTAAGGACAACAAGCATGTTAGGGACAACAAGCAAGCAAGGTGCAACCAGAGCATAGGTTAGTACGACAACATGGTGTAACAATGGCACATAATGCAGTATAGTGATGGGTATAGCCATGATTAATGAAGCGTGATGAGATGCAGCTTAGTGATGATGGGTGCAACATGGTGCAGCGCGGTGAGGTGCAGCGTGATGATGAAATGCAACACAACGATAGGTGAAGGAGTCACCTTGGAGAATCAGTTGAAGCAGCATGTCTTCAACTGATCTCATGTATCATCTTCTTAGAGATGATCTATGCTCTTATCTAGATAAGTCAAAGTGTTAACTTCTGTTGTAAACATATTCTCGCTCTCTCTCTGCTGAACTATTGAAGAACATATAAGAAGAATTGATCAAGGGTTTCCCCACATTGGAGTTTGTCCCTGGCTAGCGCCACATCTTGTGTCCTCTTGTCTTGGCTTGTCTTCTGCGATTTATGTTTATGTTCTATCTGCAGTTTACTTTAATGCTGATGTAATCTAAGTCACCAGGTTCGTGTTTGAGTTCGAGTTCGGCGACCATGAAATTCAAATAAAGTTCGGCAACTAAAATTTTGTCGATAAAGTTCGACATATAGAAATTCAAAATATATATATACATATAATCAATTTAAAGTCAAATTCAAATAAATTTTTGGCTTAGCAAGAGAACAGAGGCTAAATTTTCAAAAAATGAAACGCAATTTATTACTCTTTCAACAGTGAAAATTTGAAAATCTATTCCTATTATCTATTAGATTGTGTATTGAAAAAAATATTTCAAACTATTAAATTTTTAATCCTTCATAGTTTTAAAATATATACACCACACTTTATTTGCACAAAAAACCCTAATTTATTTCACCTTTTATTACTTATCATACACGACTGCAATTAGTTATCGTGTTACAAGATTTTAACTATGTGCTATGGGCAGACTGTTTGTGAAACCTGCAAGGCTGCAATTAGCTGTATAGCTACAAGTTTTTAACTTTGTGCCACCTGCAGAGTACTATATAAGGCATTCCATTTACAATTGTGTACATGCAACTGAAGAAACATAGATCTGCATATTGTTAAGAAAGAAATTATTAGTCTTAGAGTTGGCCATAAAATCTGAAAATGGATCCTTAAGGAGCTCCTGGGGGACCAGGAGGCAGGAGTGGTCTTGGTCCTTGTTTAAGTTTTAACCTGGCGAACAATGAAACCCGCAGGCTGCAGGCAATTTGCTAAAACGCGCGAAAAAAACGAACTTAAACGAACTTTTTCGAACGCAAAATGAATTTCATCGAACCCTAAACGAATTTGTTCGGCAAAAAATTTGAATTCGTGATGAAATTCGAGTTCGCCATAAAATTCGGTGAACTCGAACGAATAAATTCGTGTTTGATTAAAATTCGCCGAATTTCGAACTTGTTCGTTGAAATTCGCCGAATCTGGTGACTAAGGATGTAATTGCTAATCTGGAAAAGATATTGAGCTAACTGTGAAAATTGAAATAAATTGCTCTAAGCATAGAACATACCTAAAATTAACATTTTTACGTGACTTCATAGTCATACTAGAATCATTTTTATAATGAAGGCCCAAAAGGCTACAAAATTCGAGATTACAATGACATACTGGAAGTTGTATGATGATTATGACTTTGAAATTTTTTATCTACCAATATGTACTCTACTTCCTAGGGTAGTTGACACAAATGCGATCAACAATGCCCAATAGAATATAGTCATTGAATGCCCAACACAACATTGGTTTTGGCACGTTCATCATGAAGAAATCATCAGTGTCCGTGTAGTTCCCCATCGTCAACTTCATATTGGGGATCAACCTACTACACTCCATGGTCTGGTTCCCTAGTATCAGAACTGAAAATCCCTCGAAAAACTATGTCTCTAACCCCCTCTAGTCTACCAATTGGGCATCTATAAAATTGTGGGTGCCCCACCGTCAACCAAAATAGTGACTCGTTGACCCTAAATATTTCCTATGATCTACAATGTATGATACTGAGGAATCCATGTAAGTGAAGCAATGATACCCCCTTTGGCTCCTCGATGATGTGGCTTCTCCCTTGTATAACGGTGCTCCTCCTCTCCTCTTATCAGCTCATGCCCACCCTCTTCCTTAGGGTCGCTGTCAGAAAACACCTCAATGTAGTGGGCCTTGCCCTTACAACACTTGTGCATAGGTGCCCAAGGCTCCTGACACGTGAAACACAGTTTCCTCCTCCAAAGATCCCTCCTAGTATCATCATCCAACTATCCCTGTCCTATCCACTGAGATATGGTGTCCTTACCCTTCTGAGGAAAGGTAGGCCTAGGAGGTGATTTGATCTTAGGGACTGCGTCTGACGTGTCCTTGGTCCTGGTGATCGCATCTTGCAAAGTAGTGGGCCTGTAGATATCAAACACAATCACAACTAGCCTCTAGAACTCTAAAATATACACCTTTGTGCTACATGTCTATCTCAGTTGCACCAACTGTGAAATTTTCAACTTCTACTACAGTAACTGGAAATTATTCTTCTAATTGTTAATTAATTTAGCAATTTGTTTGCCCACACAAACAACGAATAATTATCTACTACAATTTTCACCAAATTAAATTATGCAGAAGATAAATTGGAAACTAAGAAATATGTTACTACACACACATCAAAATTGACACAGTTATTTTTGGACAAATGTCCTCGAAAAAAGCCCAAGTTGGGAAAATCGGTGTAGCAACTGAGGGTTTTTATTATTATGCAGCAGCGAGAAATTTCGAGTACAACTGGATGTCGATATATGGCTATCCTACAGAGAAAAACACTGTCAAAAATCTAGTGAGGAATTTTCCTCACCCCACAAGCAAATTTAGGCTCTGACTGCAACTCTAAGTGAGTCATCCAAACTGCTTCTACGCAGGCTTGCATCACTCTAGCACAGTCCCTTCCACGCTTAGCCTAAATCAACTGCTCCATAAACTACCTAGTTTGCGACTCACTGGGAAAATGTCTCTCTTGGCCTCTGGAACTGAAACTTTGCTTCTCCCCAGTAGAATCGAATTGCCTCTTAGAAGCTTCTGCGTCAGCCTGACTGTGGTTCTTTTGCCTCTCAACAATGTACTTCACTGAATCTGGAAAACTTCCTTCGGCCTCAATGTCCCTGCCCCCCTTTGTCTTTGCTTCCCTATTGAAGCTCGAACTCTTCCAGCACTACTGGCTCTCTTGAAAATCAAACTCTCCAAGGAAATCAAACTCTGTGGTTTTCACAAGTGTGTTCTCCATCTACCCATCGACTTCTTCTTATAATCTTTTGTTGGACCTCCAACGGCCAAGATTAAAACTTAATCAAGGGCCCATATTAATTCCCTATCGATTCATGTGAGTTTCTAGATGATTCACACCTTATCTCAATTAATTCATATTAATTAACCCTTTATCCTAATTTTAGACTTAGGAAATAATTAAAAATAGGCTAATAATCTAATTGAGACACTTCTAGGTGGAATTTCCATAACTGATTACTGGGATATGGAGAAATCCTGTGTTTTAGCCTCTCTACAAAGTTTTGAGATGAGAACACCTCTGATGCTACAGAAACTAGCACTCCCTCTTAGCGAAGAAGGTGTTCTCTCTAGTGCTGCACACCCTACCACAACACTTTGTCTCTGTATCACCCTCTGTCACGTTGTTGATGTCTAGCCACTGCCCACCAACCACTGCACAAATGTGATGTTGCATCTATGTTGTTGCTGACATTGCTATACTGCTACCAACCCTGCATCTGCACTACAACTCCCTCTCAATTGTTGTTGCTACAACTGCAACTACTGCAACTGAGAAGCATCCGAAATACTGATCAACTGTGTTCAGTATGATGCATCTGTCTCCCCAATCCTGACTATTACTAGCTACTGCACTGTCAACTCTAGAATCTGTGCTGCTGCTGACTCTGCACTATGCCAATCTTCACTACTACCAACATTGCACTGCACTCCTCAACACTTGACTGCTACTAGTCTGCAACTGTCACCCTTGAATTTGACTGCATTACTATCCTCCTACTGAACACTATGGGCCCCTGTAGCAAGGTAATGATTGATGAGGAGGACACCACAAGGATCTTGCCCAAACCTTTCTAGTTCTGGACTATAGCTCCATGGCGCCCCAACTCACTCCTGGAGGTATAACTGTGAACATAGCAAACTCTTCGTCCAACCTAGAGGACAGTTTGTCTATCTCCACGGACGCTTCCGCATGGTCCTACTTCTCCTACTTGTCCTTCTTCTTGAGAGGACACTGCATACTATAGTGACCGAACTCACTACATCTGAAGCACTTGAACCTTGACAAGTCCTTCTTCTTCTTTTACCCTTGCCCCGGACCGAGACCCTTTGATGCTAAGGCTGCATTTTCCTCTTCCTTCTCACTCTTCATGGTCTTGTTGCTGCTACCACTAATGGTTCTCTTTATCAGAGCCTATTGAAAAATGTAACTAGGTTTGGTCTTCATAATGACATGTAATTGTGATTTTTGTAAAGAAGAAAAATAAAATGGTTGTATACTTGCTTCATGGGTTTCATGAGAAAAAGATTTTATTTTTAGATGGCTCCCATTGTGAGCCTTTAGGATTTGTCCAAAGAGTCAATGTCATGTATGAAGAACCCTTCTTGGGCATGTTACAAATGTATTTAAGTCTATAGGATTGTCTAATTTCCCTCCAAGACAAGCACATATTTCTCCTCTTCAAATCGGCCTCAAGATCAAGTAAAAGCTCATGTCGGCTCACTTATTTTGGAGACACATCCCTTCAATAGATCATGTCGGCTTATTTATGTAGACAAACAACTATATATATATATATATATATATATATATATATATATATATATATATATATATATATATATATATATTATATATAATATAGTATATAGATATATATATATATATAGATATATATATATATGCGTGTATGATCTTCGCATTTCCACAGTGAAGTTCGCATATATCTCTGAGATTTTCGGATGACAATTACCGTCAGAAGTTCGGATGTCTCTCTATGATTTCGGGTGGACGTTGGAAGTGAGGAAAGGTTCGGATCTCTCTAAGTTTGGAAGAGCAGAGACAAGTTAGGGTAAATTACAAGAGGCAGGAGCTCGGATAAGGAGACAAGATTGCAGAGATAAGATCGGTGCTATCTCTCAGTCAAAGAGTTCGAGTTTACCTTTGAGATTTAGATAATAATTACAATGACAAATTTGGTGTCACCACAGTTCGGAGCTACCACAACGAAGAAGAGTTTGAAGGGCTCACAATTCGGTATCATTACAGTTTGATGCTACCACAGTGAGAAGGGTTTGTTGCCTCTCTGCTTCAGTGCCATTATAGTTTAGTGGTACACAGTGAGAAAGTCTCTATACTACCTCGAAGAAAGAGTCACAGTGAGTATGAGATCTCGGTGCTTCTACTATGATAAGATCAAGGTAGAATTATAGTGATAAAAATCTCAGTGCAGTGATGAGGCTTTCGATGATATAGAGAAGTAGTCTCAGTGCTAAGAAGGTCGAAAGCAGAAGAGGAATCACGAAAAAGAAAGGAGCAGAAGACAGTCAAGAGAACTAGCATCTTGGTCTTGGAGTGGCTAATAGGTCAATGGTCTTGGTCTTGGTATTCGTCAATTGGAATCTCTATAAGAAGAATTTGTGCGGGTTTTCCTCTCAAAGAGTGAGAGGTTTTGGCCCTGGATGATAGCCTATATTCTATGTCTCTTGTCTATGTTCATGCATTGGTAGTTGTTTGATGAAGAAGAACACTAATAATCTAACTAGAAGAAGATCCTAATCTAAAGAAGTAAAAAGAACTCACAAACAGTTACTAATGAAAGAAAAAACACCTAATTCATGATGCCCTAGATTTCTCAACATGGTATCGGAGCTAAGGTGACAATTAAGGAAGGGCATCTAATCAAAGAGACACTCAAGGATTGGGTTTCAAGAAAGACATCAAAGTGAAGTCGAGATCTACACCAGCAAAACTTTTGGATCCACTAGTCATCATCAAAAGACCACAAAGACCCTCATGAAGTTGAAGATATCTACAAAGCAAGGTAGCCTAAAGTATAGACATCCAAGAGAAGCACTTCAAGGAAAAAGATCACATCATCTTAGAGAAATTCGAAACTCTAGAAGCATTTCCGGATCTACACTTATTCACCACTAAAGAAGTCGAGATATCTTGAAGGCTAGTTATCCAAAGAAGGCTAAAGGCATTGGCATCATCTTCAAAACGCTATAAGACAAGTTCCCTCTCATTGAAGCAAGGATCCCCTCCTTGTCCTCAAAGAAGGTCATCCGAGGAAGCATCAATACATCTTCATCAACAACCAACAAAGGGAACAAGTTGAAGATTTCATCTTCACTTGTCAAGTAAGTATCTTTTATTCTGTAATCTAATCTAGTAAAAATGACTTTGTTTTGCAAGGAGATCAATAAGTTGGTTGGGTCATCAAATTTCTTGCATGGAAAAGGAGGATAGACATAGTCCTCGAAGAAAGTGAAGTCATTGATCATATCTATGGAAAAGTCTCCAAACCCATCTGAAGGTCAAGCATATTATATGAATACATGGAAAGGGATCAAAGGGCTTCCCATATAGTAGAATTGGAGACATCAAAAGAGATATATAATAAGCTGGTAGAACTATTCTCTAAAGAAGAGATATGAAAGGTCATATCACTTAGATCTGATCTACACAAATTGAAGGTATCAAAGTATGAAAAGGGATATCTTCATAAGATCTCAACTATAAAGATCTGGAAGAGATGATAAGGATATAATCCTCATTGTTCTAAATGCACTAACTGATGAACAATGTAAGAAATGTCTATGAGGATAAGAAGAATATCCCATTCAACAGCTTATGGTTTCTATGCAAAATAGAAGAAGACAAGTTGAGCTAAAAAAGTATTCAGAGTCCAGACATTTGTCGGAAGGAAAGAAGAACATGGCTAAGATTTGATGCTATGAGCATTATAGGAAAGGTTGTCCTAAGCTCAAGAAGGGCAATAACAAGGAAGATAGAGAAGAAGTCCATTTCACTGAAGAAGTGGAGGAAGCTGAAAAAGGAAAAGCATTAGAAGCAAGAGCTCGTGACATTAGCATAGGGAAACATGAAGGACAGCTGTAACAAAATCTATGGCAGTCAAATATGAAGGATATAGCTCTTGGGAACCTCATTGGAGTCTTAAGGAAGGAAAGAAGTCATCCAGGACAAGTCTCATCATACATCAAGTCAAAAGGAAACATCTATTGGATAGGTATATGCAAGATCCTCAAGATTCTCTGATGGAATTCTCATCGGAGGGTTCACCAATCTAGAGAGGAAGCAAGTGTTTCATCAGGAACTCCAACTTGTGGAATTCATGGGATGATAGTATGATGACATAAGATATGACGCAGATTAAGGGATTGAAGCTCTTTTCAATTAAGGAAGTTGTTGAAAGAATCCTAGATGGCCTAAAGGTAAATGAGGTAGGTATGCTTGTATTCAATACTATAATGTCACATCGTATAGTTGCAGGTAACATGGATCACTGCTCTATCTTGAGAAGCATGATCAAAGGAAAAGGATATCCTCCTCTGAAAAGATGCAGGAAGGCATAGGTCACACTAGATGAAATCAACATAATATGTCCTAATATGAAAATGAGGTGGTTGATAGTAATTCAGAGGAACTCTAATTGGAAGTTCCTGGGAATGAAATATGTGAAGAAAGGAAGGAAGAGATCGTGGAATATGAAACCATAGAAAAGGAAATCAACATCTGAGGACTAGAAGATTTAACTAGGAAATCTCCCAGAATGATATGAAGACTCTGATGGAAGTCTGAAAAAGATGGAGACCCTTGACAATGGATATCTTTGGGAGATATGTCAACATGTATGCAAGATGTTGTTGCTAATTGGAAGATGTCATGATGAAAGACCATCACAAAGGTAATTTTGATTTAAGTGTTCATTTCTTATTTTTGAACAAATATCTGGATGGGCTTATGCAGGATTGCCAAAGGGAAGAATTGTGAATGTCTTCCAAGAGGACCATGTATAAGGATGTAAGATCCTTCTAAAGAAAACAGCTTGAAGAAGCCAAGATGACATGAAGCAAGGCTCGATGTAGACTGATGGATTACTTTTTGATGAAAGGAATGGTGACATGACTGACTCACGGATGAAAGTGATGGATGGTTTGTGCCCTAAGAAGAAGTCCCAAAAGATGAAGACTCCATAACGAAGAAGAAATTCATGACATCGAAGGAAGGAGTTCCTCAAGCAGTTGGTTGTCCCATTATTTCCACATGAGGAGTTGTTGTAGGTCCCTAATTAAAATGGAGCCTGGAAACAAGTTTCTTATATGGAAGAAACTTGGAAATTCCTAAGCCAGAGGGAGCTTAGGTACATTCCTTCTGTGGGAATGAGTACATCCTTTATAGGAATAGATATGTCCTCCCTAATTGAGAGGGAAAGATAGATGCTACATTCTCGTCTTCACTTGGGGAAAAAGAATGGAGGATTGGGTAACCATCTGGCATTCGATACTCTTTGAGAATATGGTAGGGCATTCAAGACAAGAGTAGTCATGGACCGATATTCTTTGAGGTCCAGTTATCCAAGATAAGAATAGTCCAAAGAAGGTCATACTCGGTGAACACCCGAGTGGAGTATGCACCTTGAGAGACAATGATGATGGTGTCTATAAATCATTGGTCTTGCCAGCATTAAGCTCAGATCTTGTGGAGAGATAAAGTTGTTATCCAAGGCCTTTCTATGTAATAATGTTGGTTGATATGATGTTATACAGATGGGTTACCAATCCGATTTTTCTTATGAGAAATTCTTTAGATTGAGAATGACCAAATACCATTATGAATACCTCCCTAGTTAAGAGGGAGTGTTGAAAAGTGTAACTAGGTTCGGTCTTTATAATGACATGTAATTGTGATTTTTGTAAAGAAGAAAATTAAAATGATTGTATACATGCTTCATGGGTTTCATGAGCAAAAGATTTTCTTTTTAGATGGCTCCCATTGTGAGCCTTTAGGATTTGTCAAAAGAGTCAATGTCATGTATGAAGAACCCTTCTTGGGCATGTTACAAATGTATTTAATTCTATAGGATTGTCTAATTGCCCTCCAAGACAAGAACATATTTCTCCTCTTCAAGTCAGCCTCAAGATGAAGTAGAAATGCATGTCAACTCACTTATTTTGGAGACACATCCCTTCAATAGATCATGTCGGCTTATTTATGTAGACAAACAACTATATATATGCGTGTATGATCTTTGCATTTCCACAGTGTAGTTCGCATATATTTCTGAAATTTTCGGATGACAATTACAGTCAGAAGTTCGAATGTCTCTCTGTGATTTCACGTGGACAGTGGCAGTGAGTAAAGGTTCAGATCTCTAAGTTCGGAAGAGCAAAGACAAGTACGGGTAGATTACAAGAGGCAGGAGCTCGAATAAGGAGACAAGATTGCAGAGATAAGATTGGTGCTATCTCTCGGTCAAAGAGTTCGAGTTTACCTCTAAGATTCGGATAATAATTATAGTGACAAATTCGGTGTCACCACAGTTCGGAGTTGCCACAGCAAAGAAGAGTTTGAAGGGCTCACAATTCGGTATCATTACAGTTTGATGCTATCACAGTGAGAAGGGTTTTTGCCTCTCCGCTTCAATGCCATTATAGTTTAATGTTAAACAATGAGAAAGTCTCTATACTATCTCGAAGAAAGAGTCTAAGCTAGTATGAGATCTCGGTGCTTCTACTATGATAAGATCAAGGTAGAATTATAGTGATAAAAATCTCAGTGCAGTGATGAGGCTTTCGATGATATAGAGAAGTAGTCTCAGTGCTAAGAACATCGAAAGCGGAAGAGGAATCATGAAGAAGAAAGGAGCAGAAGACAGTCAAGAGAACTAGTGTCTTGGTCTTGGAGTGGCTAATAGGTCAAGGGTCTTAGTCTTGGTATTCATCAATTGGAATCTCTATAAGAAGAATTTGTGCGGGTTTTCATCTCAAAGAGTGAGAGGTTTTGGCCCTGGCTGCTAGCCTACACTCTGTGTCTCTTGTCTATGTTCATGCATTGGTAGTTGTTTGATGAAGAAGAACACTAATAATCTAACTAGAAGAAGATCATAATCTAAAGAAGTAAAAAGCACTCACAAATAGTTACTAATGAAAGAGAAATCACCTAATTCATGATGCCCTAGATTTCTCAACAAAGCCTGCCTCAACTCTTCCTGTTGCAAATCGGACCACATCCTGTCCCATCCAAGCAAGGTGTCTCTTCCCAAAATACTTTGGACAAACACTCCCCAATCCTTCGAGACACTATTTAGTGTCAACCATAGAAGCTATGTGGGTTGGAGTGCTTCCCCGATGACTGCAAGTCGATCTCTGACCTCTTAAATCTTGGTGAGGAAGGGATCTATGCCTTCACCCTTCTGCATCCTAGCGCTTCTCAGCTTCTCTTGGAGAAACATCTTTTGTTGTTCGGAAGAACTTTGATATAGCTGGGAAAGACCATCCCACTTTTCCTTGTTTGTGTTCTTGCCAGATATATGTGAGACTATATGATCTCAAACTCCATCCAAGATCATCCGCTTTGCATTTGCCATTTCTTTTTTGTACTCCTTCAATTGATCTACATCTTGGGGATCCTCTACCACATTAACTATATAGGCTTTCAGTCTATATTCATCTATAAGGAAGGACATCGTAGCCTTCTAAATGACATAGTTGGAGGCTCCCTCAAACCTATCCTGATCTCTAAGCTCAGCTATGACCATCTTGAATTTGGTCTGGAAACTACCTCTTCCTCTGCTCATAATACCTAGTGAAGACAAGGAGAACTAAAGGAAGCGAAGTTCTAGAACATTGTATTTGGGTCATCATCCACACGTGTGAAATTATGGCCTCGAACATGTTGTAGCAAGAACAAAAATTGCAATCACCATTAGGAGCCGAAGTTTGGGACTCAAAGGAATTAGTTTGAAGGTCGAGTTTCTAAGGAGAAAGGAGATCCTCCAGCGAAGAAGAAAAGAGACCTATTCTACCATATTTCCTTCCAAGCTAGGGTTTCTATCATAAGGACCAAAACTGTAGTCAAAATTGCAGGTCCGAGATTTTTGGTCAAAGGAGAAAGTTGCAGCAGCTAGAAGAGAAATTTGACTTGGGTTGACTTTGTGAGAAGCAAGTTCATCAAGAAGAGATTTGACTTGGTCTTGGAGGAGTCTTTGTCAATGGTCATAGGTCTTGGAATTTAGCGTTTGAAGATTCTATAAGAAGAGAAGAATTTTTGTGGGTTTTCCTCTCAAGAGGAGAGGTTTTGGCCCTGGCTAGCAACTTACATTTTTGTATGCTCTTGTCTCATTGATCTTCATTGTTTGGTAGTTGTTTGATGAAAAGAACACAATAATAATCAATTGAAAGAAGAAGCTAATAACTAGTACATCAGGTTAAGTAAAAGAACATCACAAGCAATTATTAAAGTAAGAGAAATCACCTAATCCAGTTGCCCTAGATTTCTCAGCAATGTATACGATGGCATATTCACAAATTTTGTAGCACAAAATGAATCTTAAATGATGATTTCAGACCTTATAGAGAAGCCTTACACCTTCTCTTTCTTCTTCAAATAGCTCGCCTTCCATGGGCTGCAAGATAAGCCCTTCGGTCCTGAGAGCCTCAAGTTTCCTTGAAACTTTTGATCTCCTATTTTATTCTTGCGGCCTAGTCACTTTCTTCTTTACTATAGGAGTTTGGTCCTCTATAACTCACTTATTTCCCTTGTCTTGAAGCCTTCTATTTCTTGTTGTGAATTTCTAACAGCCCTTATGCTAATGAAACAAGCTCTAATATCATGTTGAGAAATCTAGGGCATCATATGGATTAGGTTCTTTAGGTAGATTTCTCTTAGACTTTGACATTTTCTTGTGATTGCTCTTTTCTTCTTATTAGTTCTTCTTTCAATTTATTATGCTCCTTTCATCAAGACAAATGCCAAACAATGAAGATCACAACAAAGGACAGAAGATGTAGGCACTCAGCCAAGGAAAAATCGTTATTTAGGGGAAATCCCAGTCCAACTCTTCCACTAGTATATTCAAATGAGGATGGGACAATCCAAGGCCCTTTAGACCTAGACAAAGACCTCCTCCAATCACCAAGTCAGCCCTTCAACAAGTCTTTCCCTGGTTCTACATCAACCAACTTCAACCTACAACTTCCATCTCCTAAAATTATATGCAAAATTTTTGTAATCCTAAATTCCTGTAATTGTACCCCAATTCATTTAATTGCAAATTCCCGCGATCATACCCGAATTCTTGTAATAGCAAATTCCTGCAATCGTACTCGAATTCATGTAATCACGAATTCCTACAATCTTCCCTGAATTCTTGTAATCGTGAATTCCTACAACCGTACTCGAATTCTTATAATCGTGAATTCCTGCAATCATATCCGAATTCCTATAATTGTGAATTCTTGCAATCGTACCTGAATTCCTGTAATCGTGAATTCTTGCAATTTTACCCAAATTCATGTAATCACGAATCCCTGCATTTGTACCTGAATTATTGTAATCCTTAATTCCTTCTTGAGATCGAACTTGAGAGTGTGTGTGCTTCCAAGTGAGTCGAGCTCCCTCTATTTATACTACTTCCATGAGGTCAAATTGCCTCCAATAGGGCTGACTTCTCCAAGACAGGGCCGACATGGTGACGAGGGACAAAATGACTACTTTGACTCAAAAATAAATTTCTTTACATTATACAAAAGCCCAGGAAGGGTCTAATAAATGTGACAATGATTCTTTTGACTCTTGACAAAACCTAGAAACCTTCAATGGAGGCTATGACCTAGAAAATAAATGAAAGAGCATGAAACCCATTCTTCAATAATATTTTTCTTTTACAATAAATTTTTCTTTTGACAAATACAATTATGAAGACTGACACTAGTTACATTCTTCAACAAGAGCTCCAACCTCTACCTCGCCCTCTTTTGCCTTGGCCCCTGCCTCTGTGAAACACCACACCAATGAAAAGAGGTGGCATCACCTGTTCCTGCTCCCACAACTGGACAAAAACATGCTCTGATACCATTGCAATATTCCTAATGGAAAATCAACAGTAGATACCAAAAACAATGAACTTGGAACAAAAACAAATGAACTAACAATAGCCATAAATTTAACACACAAATGAAACTATCATAATAATTTGAGCCATTATATTAAGCACGGATCTGAGTACATTAAATGAGATAGAACAATGGAACCTGGGCTTGCCAAGCAAGTTGAGCAAAACCTAGACTCCTCTCCAAAATCCCACAAAATCTCAAAAAGGGTTTGGCCTGGACCCAAGTAGTGAAGAAGACCTCCAACGGGTGCAAATGGCCAACTAGTGCGTACCACTGCCAACATTCTCTGCTGGAAGTAGCCCTCAACTCCACAATTGAAGAACTCTCAGCTGATTTGAAATTTGTCTCCGAAAAGCTTTAATTCTTTAGCCCCTCAAGCTTCCAATCTGCCCAACTCCTATGTTTGCGCAAACTTCCTCCAGTGAGGCCCATGCATTGCCAAAAAATGTTGAATCCGGCCCTTAGAAATGGCCCCAAATCACCCCTACAAATTACCATCAAAATTCCAACCCAAGAATGTAGAAATTACTCTTGCAATTTCTGCTCCCTAATTCTTTGAAGTTGGCCTAACAATTCAACCCAATGCACAACCTCTACGCCCCAAAAAATGTGCATTGTTGATCCAAATGCTGAAGGTGAAGCTTTGTGGAAGCCCTAAAATGGACTCTTTTGATTTCCATCTAGGGAGACACTTGAAGTTCTCTAAAACCAATTTTGGTTCCTCCTGAAATCCCTATGCTAGGAAACACTCCAAACTCTTGTGTTGAACAACTCACATGAGGTCAATTTTCCTAAGTGCAATAGTCAAAAGATAATGTGGAGCACCCCCTTTTTGCCTTTATATACTCATGGGCCCATGCGTCCTTCTTGGTGGCCCCCACTTTCCCTCCAAAAGTCGCTCCACCTCTACGAGTATGAATTGCTCTCATGTGGCCCACTATATGAGCATGGGAGCGACTTCACCCATATATCCTAAGTCCAAAAAATGCCAAAATTGATCCCCAATCCTTTGCCACTTTTCCCAAGGGACAAAATGGGCCAAAGGTTATCCTTCTAGCAATCTCATGGGCTAGGGGATATTACAAAAGGAGGGTAAACAAAACTATTTATCTCATCACACTCTGATCAAAGTGATTGTCATGGATGCACTAGAAGATATGAAACATTTGATTCCTTGGGTTGACTTTGTAGATATGGATAGGAAGGTGTTTTTAGAGGACCAAGTGAAGCTCAGTAAGCCAAAGAAGATTCCATCCAAAAAGAGAAAAGGGAAGGTAGTAGCCAGCCCTTCAAAATATAAGAAGAAAAACACCTTGGAGGAAGAAGAAAAAGAAACTACAGCTACCTTGGTGGGTCTAAGTACCCTTGCCAGACCCAAGGTGGGCAGGCTTGCCCAGCAGATTATTTAGACGAGAAGAAAAAGCACCAAAATCAAGCTCAGTGGGAAACCTAAACCACCTTCTGCTACTCCCATCACAATTGAAGAAACACTTAGTCTTGAAGGGAAGGAGCTATAGGAGGAGGAAATACAGGACCTACCAGAACCGTAGGCATAGGAAACAAAGGCACAACAAGGAAGGATGTTAGTGTTGCCTGAGGAAAGAGGGAAGCCATTCTAGCTACAGGAATAGAATGTCTAGCTATAGGAGCACCCTAAACAGCTATAGGAACAACCTGCAAAACTACAGGAGACATAGAAGGCTGGAAAACAGTTTGCCCCAAGGAAGTCGCCTTCTTTCTTCTCCTGGCCACTAAGGGTTGACCCCCCACTAGCAAGGACATCAGGGAGGGTGCTTCTTGCACATCTAGTTCCCCACTTGATGAATGAGATGGAAAAGGCCAAGGTGGAAACACATAGATTGAAGAGGATTGCATAGGACATAAGGGTGGCTGACATTGCCAAAATGGAAGATAAATCAACAATATGAGGGAGGAGATGGCCCTCTTAAGAATAGATGAAGCTAATAGAAGAGAGCATCTCGAAAAACAAAACCAACAGCTAAGAAATCAATTGCAACAAGCACAGGAGTTGTTTGTAAACACACCCCCCTAACCCTAGAACCCAACCAAAGTTAGAAGGAGGTGGTTACTTAGCTGACCCAATTCCTAAGGTACAACTATGGGAACGGGATCTAAAATTTTTGAGATGTAAATTTCATCTCAATTTGACCTACGGATCGAAAGTTATGGCCCTTTAAAGATAGACCATTTCCACCCCACCACGTCATCATGACTTACATATGGCAGCCCCACAGTGGCCTATGTGGCAGCCCCATAGTGGCTCATGTGATAGGGACGCACCTACTTTGCCACTGTGGACAGGTCCACATGGCAGGCACTTGGCCCAAGGAAGGTCAAGGTCGGCCCCCTTCCTTGCTACAATGCGAATTTTCTTTTTAAGTCGAGCCCAACCCCCAACCTACGACCTAGGTCAGGGTCAGCCTAATTCCCTTCGGCACGGCATACACATTGGGTTGGGGTGGGTCCAACACCCAACCTGGCCGACCACCTGACCCCTTCCGACCATTGACCTATGGGTCATGACTGTTAGGTCAGTTGTTGTGGGTCGAGGTGAAGCCTGCTGGAGGTTCGGCCCTTTTGGCTAATCGCCCGACCTCTGACCTAGTCAACCTGCTAACAGAACAATTTAATTTTAACTTGAATTTTTACCAGTTTCCAACACTTTGACAGTGCCTCTATTTTTCTATCCTTGCAAGCTTTTCAAGCACTGTTCCCAACGCCTGATGGCCAACAAATTCATCAAAAATTTATGGACAAACTTGAGAAACAATCAATCATAAGCATGCTAGCAAATCAATAGCACTTTCAAGCACATTTTCTTCCAAAAATATAGAGTTGTAACAACTCACTACAGAACATAAATACTTATTCTCTTGGCTCAATAGCCCTTTCAGCGAGTAAATAAGTAGACAAGACTCAGAGTTTCATGCATGTCTAATCAACAATGTGACTAAAACGGATGGCAACAAGGCTTCCTTTCCTTCAATTCTTAATGAACCATTTAGCATGTAACAAGTCTACTAAAACTTATACAATAATTCAAGCATGTAAACAACACAAGGTTACCAACCACTCCACAATGATCATTGATACTATTGAGCAAACACTTCTACTAGTGCAACCCAACACCATTATAGTGAAATAATCCATGCATCCAAAATGTCAATGTAAAACCATTCATCTCAGGAAATCATGCATTCACATTCTCATGTGGATTGTATTTAGCAATTTACTCAAAACTTTCATAGTGTTGGTAAGAGCTTCCAATAAAACCAAAAATATGCCATTATGACTATTGAAGGGTCTTGTTGTAGCGGCTACAACCACCCTCCAAAATTTTGCCTTAGCCTCGTTTTGGAGCCTCCCTTCCAACTGTCACAACAGCTTGCCTTGCTTCATCAATTTCACAAGATTTAATGTCATTCTTGCACAAAGGCAGCCTGTCGGTCATAGCTTGATCCGTTCCCCTCACAAGCTATTCACCCGGACTTGGTCCAGCTGCAGGCTGAGCAGCTTCCCATTCAAAATTGCGCATTTCTGGAAGGAAACCAGCCTTCCCTCTAGAAATTGCGCAATCTTCTCTGGCAGCTTGCTAGGCTCCAATATTGCGCAATCCTACAAGCCAACACTCGCAACGGGATTTGCGCAAATTTCCCCAGTAATGCTACTCTCAAGGCAGCATGCAAAGGCATCCCTTGTTTCAAGGATCTATGTTTAGCAGTTGGAGGTTACATGCAAGGAGCAATTCCAAAACCTCACACCAAGTGTCACTTCCCCTAGATTGGTGGCATGCGCGTCACAACCTCGATGTTATCAAAACTCATCAACCGGTTGCTGCAAAGCTCATTCCTCACATCAACCTTGCAGCTCTGACATCCCATATCACAGCTAGGAGCAGTCGACACATTCAGCTCAACTGTTTTGGGATAATCTTGCTTCCCATACCTTGTGCTGCATTTGTGTCGCTTTTTCTGTTTTCGCTTGTGGGAGTACTATTTGCTTGATTTCTTTGAAAGCTTGCTGACGTTTACATATATACTAGCTTGTCCTAGCATTGTTTCAGTGTTTGTTGCTATCTCATTGTTGTCGCATGCATGAAACTGTTTTGCACAAACGTTCGCCCAACCAGCGTACTGCCTCACCCACATGCATGTTGATCTGTTCGCTAAATCTTTCATCCATGTTCTGCATGCACTATCAATCACTTCTGCGATCACTTAGTGTCGCCATGCATTTACTGTCTTCGTTGCTTTCAGTTGCCTGTCAGTGAGTCGGGCCAACCTTGGCCCGGACGCTGCCTTCACCAAGGCTGCATTGCGCAATCTGGGGAAGGAAGGCTCACCTTCCTCTCCAGATTTGCGCATTCCTGCCCAGCACCTGCCTCCAGGATTGTTTTGCGCATTTCTGGAGGAAAGTGGCTACTTGGCCCAAGAAATTGTGTAAATTTGTCCCTAGGCCAACAGTCCTTCCCAGCTGGAATTGTGCATTACGCAATCTCAGCAGTCAGCAGGTAGACTGGACTGTGCATTGCGCAGTTCCAACAATCAGCCAGTCTCCCAACAACCCAGATTGTGCCTTGTGCAGTCTTGGTGTCAGTCTCCCAACCCCTAGGCCGAAATTGCGCAACCTTCATGATCATGCACCTAGGTATGGTGCAGTCAGTTCTCATGTTCATTTTGGTTTTCTACTGACAGATTGCTTGCCATGAGTGTTGCCATGTCTCCAGGTATCCTAGGTGTTCATCAACCTCTCAATAGTACAGGTACAATGGTTTCTAGGAGAGCAGAAACGAAGACACCGTTCAGAGCACACTTGGGCATGCAGTCGATCAAGTGTCCATGGAATTGCCTACCCACGAAGACATCAAGTTGTTCATAGACAAGGACATCAAGATATGACAACAGCAGCATCACAACGAGCAGCGTCATGAACAACAGCTAAAGATAGCATACCAAATGCAATGAATGCAAGAGGAGGGTTGTTGACAACACGGAGGCAGAACAAGGTTGCAAGCTCAAGCAAGTCCATTAATGATGAAAGCAACTTTGGAGACTCTGGCTATGAAGTGACAGCGTGACATGAAGATCGCGCGAAGACAGAAGATGGAACAAAGAAGGATTTAAATGCGCTGAAGCAGCAACTCAGGAAGAACATGAAGTTGCACAGGCAGACGAATGAGTTGCAACAGGAACAGGAACAATAGTGGGTGCAACATGCATTCACAGATGAAACTGTGCTCGTACAAGTTAAGGATCCATCCCAGCAGCTGACACAGAGTAGACATGGTGAGCAGTGTTGTTGATCGCATGCAAGGGATTCAGCAGCATGCATGTTGTTGAGCACACGCATGCAATCCAACCTATTCAACGCACTCACCAAGGCGAAGACAAGAAGCAAGTCCAAGTGGGGCTGAACATGTACTTCAACAAGTTGATGTGCATGACCACCAACACACACTTGAAGATCAGCACAGACACTATGAATCATTTATTGCCGGTTCAACCATACCCAAGAAGACCATGCGCATGTTAGCAGACGAGTTGGATGAAGGGGCCGAACCAATGCACCGATTGCAACGGAGGCAACAGTTCGCTTCAGCAAGATGTCACCATGAGGTGCATGCACACCATCACAGACGACCAAGCTTGGCATCATCTCACCACCTTCACCATCACAAGCATGTCAAAAAGTTGGTCTCATCACAGCAGACCGAGTGCCAGTGATGTCTTGCAAGGCTTGCTCAAGCCATGTTGTCTCACATGAGTACATGTTGTTGACTTGGGGTAGCATCGGATGTGCTCTAGCCACAAAATTTGGTGGACAGGTTGGGGCACATGAGATCTCCAATACCTAGAAACGGTTTGGGCAGATTCTAAACAGATTAGGAGATATTAAAATAATTAATATTTTTAATGGAGTCCCTAAGTCGAAACTTAGGGAAAATAAAATATTAATGTGTATTAATATGAATCTGTGTTAGAGTGGTCCAAAAGACATGGATCAAGCCAGATCTAATCTTAGCTGTTGATTAGGGACTTAATCTCAGCTGTTGAGATGTCAACAGGAAAAGTATAAGAGGAGGCTTGAGGGTCACTTGGAGAACACACGAGATGATCAGTCATTCTATTCTCTAGAGCGGGGTTGCTAAGAGAGATAGAATTAGTGATCGGGAGAGCAGCTGAGGGGCATTAAGTACAGAGGAACAGAGAAGGCAGAGATTGTGTCGGGAGAGCAGTGCAACAACCAATGAGGGTGACACAGAACCAACAAGGGCTCACACAGAGGTAGCCAAGTGTTGTGCAGAGCACCAAAAGGGCCAGTGTAGCTGACGCAGAAGCTCCCACAGTTGACGCAGGCCAAGAAAGGTTGACGCAGGGCCAGCGTGAGACAGAGAGGGGTTGACACAGTCCAGATTGGGTAAACGCTGGGGTTGCAGGGGTAGTTTTGTGCCGAGGAGCTACCAGAAAGGTTTTCCGGGGTTTCAGCGAGGAGAGTTCTCTCAAACTATGAGGTATAGCTGCTAAGGAAATTCTCTGTTGGGTAGGCCAATTATAGCACCCAGATTGTACTCTGATATTGCTTAATAAGAAATCCCTCAGATAGCTGCACCGGTTTTCCCGAATTGGGTTTTTCCAGAGACGTTGGTCCAAAATAATGGTGTCATGTGGTGTGTTTGTTCTTGTTTCTTTTAGTTGTTGATCTATAATATGTTGAGCATGCACTGGTCTTTGTTTTCAGTGTTTACTTTGTAAATAACTTGTTAAAGAAAAACTAACAAGTAGGTAGGAATAAATCAGAAGAAGTGCATGAAGGGTTTCTAAATTAAGTAAACTTAGAAAATTCAACATGGCATCAGAGCGTGATTGCAGATCATAGGAGGACTAAGAGACATTAGCTGAGCGAAGCAATAATAGTAGAAAACAGTTGTCCCGAGGTGACATAAGTTGTTTCTAGCAGCGCAGAAGCCAAGGGAGTGTGACACAAAGCCAGCTAGAGCCACGCAGAAGAATCTAGGAATTGTGCAGAGCCTCAGAGAGGCCAGCGTTGCTGACGCAAAGGGCCAAAGGGCTGACGCCAACCCATCTAGGGTGACGCAGAGCCAGGGTGGGGCAGAGAGGGGCTGACGCAGTTCACAAAGAGGCAGTTGTTGGAGTCTGAAAGGCTACAAGAATATTGCAGAGTGGAGCTGGTGAGGTGCTGTAGTTAGAACAGTACCTGACAGAGCAGGGCCAGAGGAGCTGTTACCGAGGGTTTCTAGCCGAGGAACCTGGATTAGCAGTGCAATTGCACAAGACGATCAGAGTATGGGGCATCTCGACAAGCGGCAAAAGGATTTATGGGAGGCAAATCAGGACTCGGAGGAAGTCCAAAAGAGAACTTCCAGATGGCAAGTAGAGACTCAGAGGAGTCGAACAGAGAACTTCTAGGAGGGAAGTAGAGGAGCGTCATGGCATTACACGGGGTAAGAGACCAGGATAGACTGGACGGAGCATTGAACTTCGCTGTCTGGAAGGCCAGAATCTTATCAGTGCTTGACAGGAATTGTGTCAAGAACTTCGCCTTGAAGGTTATAGCTATACCAGTCGACCCCAATGATAATGACAAGTACGAGGAGGCGATGGCGAGGGCCAAGTGCATTATCCTTGACGAGGTCAAGGATCATGTGGTACCACATATAGCCGAGAAGGAAACGGCAGTTGAGATGTGGGAGGCTCTCAAGAACCTATACCAGCATACTTCTATGCAGAGAAGAATGTTGCTCGAGAACCAGATGAGGTCGTATCAGATGAAGAAGGGTCAAACGATTGACTCCTTCCTCGGAGGATTGAATGAGATCCGATATCAGTTGATTTCTATAAGAGCGACACCGGATCATGAGCTTATGGTGAGGACAACCCTGAATGTTGTCTCAAAAGAGTGGGAAGTGTTTGTCCAGAGCATCCTGAGCAGCGGGACTCTCCTACCTTGGGACGAGATGTGGGCAACTCTTCGCCAGGAACAGATCAGAGAGCAGTCAAAAACAGGTAGCGGCAGCAAAGGGATCAAGGTTAAGCAAGAGAAGGAGGATGTGGCCCTAGCATCTGAGGGAAAGCAGGAGAAGTGGAAAAAGAAAGATCTCTCCAAGATCAAGTGCTTCCACTGTGGGGAGATGGGTCATTATGCAACCCAGTGCCCAAGGAAGAAGAGTAAGGGAGAGTCTTCCGACACTAAGGCAGTGCCAACATGGGCAGAGAAGGAAGTTTTGATAGACGATGATTGTGCCATGAGTGCACACGCACCACTTGAGCGAAAGTGGGAGACATCGAGCTGTAGTCAAGCGGATTACAGGCGATGAGGGGCAGGATCCTCGAGGTACCCAACCTCTTAGATTAGACCTTGCTACGGGAACCCCGAGAGGATTAGCAGGTCTGGCTGATGTGGGTAGGGACGAATGCGGATGGAGCGGCAAAGAGAGCTACAGTGCAGGAGTCCCAAGACAACGCAGAGCTAGCAGGTTGCAACAGTGCGAGAGACATAGGAGTGTTGCACTAGTGCAGGACAACACAGAGAGGTGTGCAACGGTGCGAGATGCAGGAGAGTTGTTGCAGCAGTGCAAAGGTAAGAGAGGGAGCACTTGTCAGTCACAGAGGGAGCTTCAGCATCAGTGGGTGTCTCTAGCCCAACAGGGAGGTCAGTTGGGAGATTAGTTACTTACTTCTCAGTAACTGAGTTGCAGTGGGCGGCACAATGCAACATGATGAGAGGAGGTGTAGTGCGGATGCAGTGCTAGGAGAAAGGACCAACAATAGCACAAATGCAGAGGGAGCCATCGTATAGATGCAGCAGTGGCAGTGGCAGAACCATGGGCAGCAGTACAGGAGGCAGCAGTGCAAAGGATGTTGGGTAGGAAGGCCTAGCATCAGCACAGGTACCGATGCCGGATGATCAGAGTAGTACTCAGTGAGGAGTATTGCTAGAGCACAGTCCTCACTAAAAGGGAGTGTTGATTTGGGGTAGCATCGGATGTGCTCTAGCCACGAATTTGGTGGAGAGGTTGGGGCACATGAGATCTCCAATACCCAAAAAGGGTTTGGGCAGATTCTAAACAAATCAGGAGATATTAAAATAATTAATATTTTTAATGGAGTCCCTAAGTCTAAACATAGGGAAAATAAAATATTAATGTGTATTAATATGAATCTGTGTTAGAGTGGTCCAAACGACATGGATCAAGCCAAATCTAATCTTAGCCATTGATTAGGGACTTAATCTCGATCGTTGAGATGTCAACAGGGAAAGTATAAGAGGAGGCTTGAGGGTCACTTGGAGAATGCACCAGATGATCAATCATTCTATTCTCTAGAGCGGAGTTTGCTAAGAGAAATAGAATCAGTAATCGGGAGAGCAGTAGAAGGGCATTGAGTACAGAGGAATAGAGAAGGCAGAGATTATGTCAGGAGAGCAACATAACAACCAAGGAGGGTGATGCAGAGCCAACAAGGGATCACGAGAGGCAGCCAAGTGCTGTGCAGAGCACCAGAAGGGCCAGCTTCGCTGACACAGAGGCTCCCAGAGCTAACATAGGGCCTCCTAGGGCTGACGCAAGCTAAGAAAGGCTAACACAGGGCTAGCATTAGACAGAGAGGGGCTGACGCAGTCCAGATTGGGCAGACGCTGGGGTTGCCGGATCAAGTTTGTGTTGAGGAGTTGCCAAAAGGGTTTTCTGGGGTTTCAGCCAGTAGATTTTTCTCAAACTGAGAGGTATCGCTACTAAGGAAATTCTTTGTTGGGTAGGCTAGTTACTGCACCCAGATTGTACTCTGATATTGCTTAATAAGAAAATCCTCAAATAGCTACACTGGTTTTCCAACATTGGGTTTTTCTGGGGACATTGGTCCAAAACTAATGGTGTCATGTGGTGTGTTTGTCCTTGTTTCTTTTAGTTGCTGATCTGTAATATGTTGAGCATGCACTGGTGTTTATTTTCAGTATTTACTTTATAAATAACTTGTGAAAGAAAAATTAACAAGTAGGTAGGAATAAATCAGAAGAAGTGCATGAAGGATTTCTAAATTAAGTAAACTTAGAAATTTCAACACATGTGCATTGTAATGTTGAGTCATGTCAAGATTAAGTCAAGTGTCAATGGTTGGATGTAACAGTCATAGAGTAGGTGAAGAGTCATGAGGGTAGTTGAACTGTCACAAAGGGGAATGTGAAGGGTCACTTCAGCCTTTGCTATAAATAGTCCCTCATAACTCATTGTATGGGATTTTGGTCAGCCAAGCTTCTACTAAGACTATCTTGAAGAAGACTTGAACAGTGTTGTAATGCACCTTGGCTTCTCCACTGCACGGAGCTTGTACATTCTTTAGAGGAGCAGGCGGATGTGGCTGTAACGTTCCACTGTTGAGGCTAGCAGATTTACATGGTGTATTGTATGATTCTGACTTACACTTCTTTAATAATAAGAGCCAGCACATTTTCATGCATATGTTGTTATTGTAGTTGGATTGTTCCGATTGCCTTAACTATATATGTTGTTTAACTTACGTACTTGTATATGAACTAATTTGTATGCAATTATATGAATCTTGTTGTTAATGTGTTGCAGATATTGTCAATGTTGTCATCGTCTATGTCGACTGCTCTGCCAGACATCAGACAGACCTTTCTCATGAACCTTGCTATATCAACCGTCACACTCGTCTCAGACTAATCCATGAGTGTTGTTTGTGTTATCTTACCTTGTTGTTGTAACTGCTGCATCTGAGTGGATTGCTCCACCGCACGTTGTGCATGTCCTTTGTGTGGTGTGCTCCTAGCCGAGTTGGGACTGATCCCTTTCAACCTGGAACTCACCTTCACCTTCCTCTCCCTTCGAAATGTTGGAACCTCTCGTACACATTCTTTGACTCTCTGCATCGGTCACACCCTTGCAACTGACAAAGTTATCTTGCCTCTGTGTGACATCGCGGTCAAGGCATTACCTTACGACCCACTACTGGGACTCCTACACCAAACGGTCTGAGGTCTAATTGGGACTTCTTACCGAGGAGATCCCCTTGACATGTTGGCGGGTCCAGCACCGTCAACATTTCCGGTACTAAAAGGAGGGCCTGATGACAAGCAGTGTCCTCTCATCTAGTTTTGAACCTTCGCATATCTTTCATGGAGTCTTGCATTCTTCTTCCCCAGAGGTGTTTTTCAAATCGTGAAGATGTCTCCATCTCGGGGAAGCTTTTCAATCTCTTGTCCACTCACACGTATGATGGTGAAGGCAAAGTGGCCTAGCTTGAGCACTTACATAACTTTCCTTCCATGATTTATGAAGAAGATGAGTTTACTAACGAACAAGCTGGGTTGTTGCTCGCATACACACTTCGTGAATCTCCATTTCATTGGGTGCTCAACGTACTGGCTAACACCATGCACTCATATGAGCACTTCTATGATCTTATTGAAGACACATTCTCTCATTTTGATCCAGACCATCTTGACCATAAACTGTTACAGCAACGGAGGGCTCCGCATGAATTCATTATTGATTTTTGGCAGCACTTCCGTGACTTGCAGTTTCAAGCTCTGAGGAGCCAGATGAAATTCTCTTATCTCTGGTACCGGTTCGAGTATTGTCTTAAGAAATCTACCCGTCCTAAGAGAAATCTTGATGTCAAGCCTCGCTCAACCTTCTTCGTTGATGGAACTATGCAATCCCATGTGGGAGTAGGGACTATCTCAATGGACTGCCCGCCTCCCTCTCATTCAACAGTTCCACCATTGCCCAGTGATGATGGGGATCATGTCCGCACATCTGTTCATCCTTCACACCCTCCCAACATCACTCCACTTAATTTTCGCGTAGATTTGTTTGTGAGTTCTTCGAGTTCCCATATGCATTCTTTTCTTCGATCTATGTCTTCGCACTCAGGTGTTCCTCCGGATGATGTTGTCTTATGTTCATCCATTCTAGACTCTTCACATTTTGTGAACGAGGAACAACCCACTGATGGAGTTGGTGTTGCATAACGAACATGCGTTGTCATTCATGAAGAGTATGAGTGGAAAATTGAACATCAACACTCGGGGAAGGATGACTCCCTTTCGTCCGAGCCCCCTCCGTTCTTTCCTAGCTTCTTTGGTGAACCTGCCATCCATGATTTTGCATGTGTGTCTTCATCCACGGATGCACCCATTGTTGATCACTCACAGGACTCACCGGATGCTAATCCATCATTCAACAACAGAGAGGATAAGTTATTCATTGAAGATGCACTTGATCCTTCATCTGTTTGTTCCAGAAACATAGAGGATGAGTTCGTCTGCTTTTCATCTACCCCTTTGTTTGATTCATCTAATCATGAGGATGCCGAAGAATTCATTGATTTTTCTGATCGTGGCGGTTGTGATCCATTTGCTTCCAATTTTGATCACAATCACGGATCTATCGCAGTTGATCTTTCGAAGCCACCAGTTTATGATTATCTACCTGATGATGAAGTTCAGACACCCAAGACTGTCGAGGCACTTCAGCGTGAGCTGATGGTTATGTCAGGCCCTCACTCTCTTGGGGTTAGTCTCACTTCCGATCATGAAATTGTTCAATCACCCAATGTTCCTCATCATTCATCTGTATGCATTGAAGATCCATCTCACACATAGATCACACTTCCTCCACTCGAACTGCACGATCCCATTGCTCATGCTTTGGAGGAGTCTTACATTGCAAGCACTCATTCGTGACGCAAGTTATCTTTGTTTCTTTCGTTTGCTTGCATGTCTCAGTCAGGAGTGTGCTTTTGCTTTGAAGTTGCACGTAGTGTCACACAACACCATGATAAGCCCACGGACTGTCCTTCATGCACATACACTCACTTATGTCCCGTGGGCACTTTGAAACACGAAGTGTGACTGTCTTCACTGTTATATCTTTCTTGTATGTTGGTCCACACAACTGGGTTACTCGCGGACCAAGCCTTCACCCACATGGGCCTACCAATGCATCTTTGGCTACATTGGAAGTATCACTTCATGTGATTAGGCCCATGCACCATTAGTGTAGGAGTAGGATTAGTGTTTGCTTTCAATTGTTTGCTTGCATACTTGTTTGCTTTCATGCTTGGTTTGCTTGTTTGTTTTCTTACTTTGCTCTCATTTTTTCTTCTGCTTTTGCTTGGCTTTGTTGTTAGTTCGTTCATTTGTTTCGTTCGTAGGTTCATTCACATGAAACCATGTGTGACTCATGAAATGAGCTGGGTAAAGTACAAGAGGGTTTGTATAGCTATTGCTACTTGGTTATCTGTCATCTTGCCTCTATATGATGAACTTGTTATTCTTAGTCCATGATACATCAAAGGAAAATACGTACTCTTTGAAGTGAACCTTGGTGTAAGCACAACGCTTGCGCGCTAACTAGTGTCACCTTCTCTAATCGATTGTTTTTGGGTTAACCCTTGTCAGCTCAGTCAAGTAGAGTAAGGTTGGGGGGAAAACCTTAACAAGCATGTCAGAGATACATTAAACTACTTCTCTGCTGGAACAACCTCTTCTGCTCTCAATCAGTCGGGATCCCTCTTCCGCCTCTGAAATGAATAAGTGTTATGCACAGTGAAAGTGAGAAATGAAAAAATGAAAAGTCCAAAATCAAAATGAAAAATGAAAAAGGCAGAAGAAGAGAAAGGCTTCCTGCGTAGGGAGGTGATGCAAGTAATTCCGTCGGGGTACTAACCAGACTCGTTGGCAGCGGAGCCATGCTTGTGTTCCTATGTGACTCCACCGGGGTACTATCCAGGCCTGCTGGCAGTGGAGCAAAACCAGAGTTGAAACTAAGGCTTTGACGACTATACTGCTTGTGCACCTATATAGCCCTCAATCCCAATCAAAACCACTGTGTTGCCTTGGCTTGGAATGTGTGTCAATCGACCAAGGGTTTGGTAGATGCTACATCTTACAATCAAGTTAGTGTGAAACCAAAATGAGCTAAAAACTGAACAATACTTCCGAAGGTGTTAGACTTGCTTTTCATGAACAAGGTCCATTCAGAGAGTTGGAGTTCTACCAGTATATCGTCAAGTGTTGTAGCGGCTACAACCACCCTCCAAAATTTTGCCTTAGCCTCGTTTTGGAGCCTCCCTTCCAACCTTCACAGCAGCTTGCCTTGCTTTGACAAGTTCACAAGCTTCAGTGTCTTTCTTGCACAAAGGCAGCCTGTTGGTCACAACTTGATCCGTTCCCCTCACAGGTTGTTCACCTAGACTTGGTCCAGCTACAGGCTGAGTAGCTTCCCCTTGAAAATTGCGCATTTCTAGAGGGAAACCAGCCTTCCCTCCAGAAATTGTGCAATCCTCTCTGGCAGCGCGCGGGGCTCCAGGATTGCGCAATCCTACCTGCCAACACTCCCAGCGGGATTTGCGCAAATTTCCCCAGCAAGGCTACTCAGCCCAAAATTTGCACAAATTTGGGCAGCAGTCAGCTGCTCTGCCCAAAAATTGCGCAAATCTCCTAGGCAGCTAGCCCAACTCCCAGCCAGAAATGCACTTTTTTCTCCAGCAATCAAGCAGTCTCTTGCATGTGCAGCTGAGTTGACCGGTTCCCTCCGAGACTGAGCAAAACAGACTTACATGCATGGGTTGCTTCTCCCAAGGCAACATGCAAAGGCATCCCTTGTTTCAGGGATCTATGTTTAGCAGTTGGAGGTTACATGCAAGGAGAAATTCTGAAACCTCCCACCAAGTGTCGCTTCCCCTAGATTCGTGGCATGCACGTCACAACCTCAATGTTATCAAAACTCATCAATGGACGCTGCAGAGCTCATTCCTCACATCAACCTTGCAACTTTGACATCCCATATCACAGATAGGAGGAGTCGGCACATTCAACTCAGTTGTTTTCGGGTAAGCCCGCTTCCCATGCCTTGTGTTGTATTTTTGTCACTTTTTGTGTTTTCACTTGTGGGAGTATTGTTTTCTTGATTTCTTTGAATGCTTGTTGTCATTTTGCATGCACTATCAATCACTTCTGCTATCACTTAGTGTCACCATGCATTTACTGTCTTAGTTGCTTTCAGTTGCTTGTCGGCGAGTGGGGCCAACCTTGGCCTGGACTCTACCTTCACCAAGGCTGCATTACATAATTTGGGGAAGGAAGGCTCACCTTCCTCTCCATATTTGCACATTCCTGCCCAGCATCAGCCTCCATGACTGTTTTGTGCATTTCTGGAGGACAGTGGCTGCTTGGCCCAAGAAATTGCGCAAATTTGTCCTTAGCGCAGCAGTCCATCCCAGCTGGAATTGTGCATTGTGCAATCCCAGCAGTCAGCAGCCAAACTAGACTATGCATTGCGCAGTTCCAGCAGTCAACCAGTCTCCCAACAGCCCAGGCTATGCCTTGTGCAATCTTGGCAGTCGGTCTCCCGACCTCCCTGCCGAAATTGCACAACCTTCATGATCATGCACCCAGGTATGCTGCAAGTCAGTTCTTGTGCTCATTTTGGTTTTCGACTGACAAATTGCTTGCCATGAGTGTTTCCATGTCTCCAGGTATCCCAGGTGTTCATCTGCCTCTCAACAGTACAGGCATAATGGTTTCCATGAGAGCAGAGACGAAGACACTGTTCAGAGCACACTTGGGGATACAGTTGATCAAGTGTCCATGGAATTGCCTACCCACGAAGACATCAAGTTTTTTGTAGACAAGGACATCAAGATATCACAGCATCAGCATCACAGCGAGCAGCGTCATGAACAGCAGTTGAAAACAACATACCAAATGCAACGAATGCAAGAGGAGGATTGTTGACAGCACGGAGGAGGAACAAGGTTGCAAGCTCAAGCAAGTCCATTGATGATGAAAGTAACTTTGGATACTACGACTATGAAGTGATGGTGCGACATGAAGATCGCGCGAAGGCAGAAGATGGAACAAAGAAGGAGTTGCATGTGCTGAAGCAGCAACTCAGGAAGAACATGAAGCTGCACAGACAGACGAATAAGTTGCAAAAGAAATAGGAACAACAGTGGGCACAACATGCACTCATAGATGAAATTGTGCCTGTACAAGTTAAGGATCCATCCCAGCAGCTGACACAGAGCAGATATGGTGAGCAGTGTTGTTGATTGCATGCAATGGATTCAACAACATGCATGTTGTTGAGCGCACGCATGCAGTCCAACCCATTCAACACACTTACCAAGGCGAAGATAAGAAGCAAGTCCAACTGCGGTTGAACATGTACTTCGACAAATTGATGTGCATGATCACTAGCACAAACTTGAAGATCAACACGGACACTATGCATCAGTGTGTTGTCGGTTCAACCATACCCAAGAAGACCATGCGCATGTTAGCAGACGAGTTGGATGAAGGAGCTGAACCAATGCACCAGTTGCAACGGAGGAAAGAGTTCACTTCAACAAGATGTCACCATGAGGTGCATGCACACCATCACAGACGACCAAGCTTGGCATTAGCTCACCACCTTCACCATCACAAGCATGTCAAAGTGTTGGTCTCATCATAGCGGACCGAGTGTTAGTGTTGTCTTACAAGGCTTGCTCAAGACATGTTGTCTCACATGAGTACATGTGCATTGTAATGTTGAGTCATGTCAAGTGTAAATCAAGTGTCAATGGTTGGATGTAACAGTCATAGAGTAGGTGAAGAGTCATGAGGGTAGTTGAACTGTCACAAAGAAGAATGTCAAGGGTCACCCCACCATTTGCTATAAATAGTCCCGCATAACTCATTGTATGGGCTTTTGGTCAGCCAAACTTCTACTAAGAATATCTTGAATAAGACTTGGACATTATTGTAACGTGCCTTGGCTTCTCCACTGCACGGAGCTAGTACATCTCTTTGGAGGAGCAAGCGGATATGGTTGTAACTTTCCATTGTTGGGGCTAGCGAGTTTACATGGTGTATTGTATGATTGTGACTTACACTTCTTTAATAATAAAAGCCAACACATTTTCATGCATATGTTGTTATTGTAGTTGGACTATTCTGGTTGCCTTAATGATATATGTTGTTTAACTTACGTACTTGTATATGAACTGATTTGTATGCAATTATATGAATCTTGTTGTTAATGTGTTGCATATGTTGTTAATACTGTCATCGTCCGTGTCGACTGCTCTGCCAGACATCAAACAAACTTTTCTAATGAACCTTGCTATATCAACCGTCACACTCATCTCGAACTGATCTGTGAGTACTGTTCATGTTATCTTACCTTGTTGTGATTGTCGCATCCGAGTGGACTGCTATGCTGGAAGCTGTGCATGTCCTTTGTGTGGTGTGCTCCTAGCCGAGTTGGGACTGATCCCTTTCAACCTGGAACATACCTTCACCTTCCTTTCCCTTCGAAGTGTTGGAACCTCTCGTACACATTCCTTGACTCTCTACATCAGTCACACCCTTGCTACTGATAGAGTTATCTTACTTGCCTCCGTGCGACATCACGATCAAGGCATTACCTTACAACCTACTACTGGGACTCCTACACGAAACGGTCTGAGGTCTAATTGGGACTTCTTACTGGGGAGATCCCCTTGACATGTTGACGAGTCTAGCACCATCAACAAGTCTTCATGCAGATTGTTGTAAATGTTGATTTGAGGTAACATCGGATGTGCTCTAGCCACGAAATTTGGTGGAGAGGTTGGGGCACATGAGATCTCCAATACCCAGAAAGGACTTGGGCAGATTCTAAACAGTTCAAGAGATATTAAAATAATTAATATTTTTAATGGAGACCCTAAGTCTAAACTTAGGGAAAATAAAATATTAATGTGTTTTAATATGAAACTGTGTTAGAATGGTCCAAAATACATGGATCAAGTCAGATCTAATCTTAGCCATTGATTAGGGACTTAATCTCAGCCATTGATTTGTCAACAAGGAAAGTATAAGAGGAGGCTTGAGGGTCACTTGGAAAACACACTGAGAGAGACCATCCAGTTCAATTTCTGGAGCGGGGTTTGCTGAGAAATTGAACCAATGGTCTGAAGAGTAGTCAAGAGGTAGCAAGGATGGAACAGAGAGATGGGAGATCAGCGTAGAGTGAGAAGAGGCAGACGCAGAGGCAGCAGAGACTGCGCAGAGCCAGAAGGGCTTGCGTCATCCATGCAGAGGTTGCAGGAGTGACGTAGAAGGCTAGAGAGGTTGCACAGAGCCTCTTCAGGTTGACGCAGAGGGTTTCAGGCTAACGCAGAGGTCAGTAGGGCGTATGCTGCGTTCAAAAGACATGCTGGAAATTTGTCTATCTGTGGGTAAGCCAGTTTAGCACCCTGTTGTAATAGAAAATTGCTGAATAATAAAATCCTCCCTTGCTGCACCAGTTTTCCCACATTGGGCTTTTGTAGGGACATTAGTCCAGAATAACTGTGTCAATGTGTGCATATGTGATGCAGGAGCATTCAGCCCAATAATGTCATTGTATTTTAGTAGACATAGGTGTATTGTGTTTTCAAGGGAGTTGGTCTCCTAAGTGTGAATTAATGTAATTATTTAGGATTTTGAGTGATTTTAATGAGAATAGGATTTGATTGAATTTAGTGAAGCATATTTGTAAATGTTCTTGAATGTAGGAGAACATGAGGGATTTAGGATAATTGAGAGATGAGAGGATTTGAGAATTAATTGTAAAACTCAGATTAGGAATTAGTTCATGATTTTATGGTTTAGAGAGGATCCTTAGGGATGAGGAAGATATTTTAGGATTTTGTTGAGGAATCTATGGATCTAAACCAGGAATTGGTTTTAGAATCCCTTTGTATAAGTGTAAGCCTAAAAGGCAAAGACAGAGGTTAGATGTTTTAGATAGGTTAGATAGAGAGCTAAAGTATGGTTGTAAGCCTATGGGCTGAGTGTGAAAAGAGGCCACAAATTAGAAGAATCAGGTCAAAGAGAGACAGAGAATCTCTTTCTATAATCGTTGTTTATATTTATAAATACAGAGATTAATTCCAAACCTGTATAAGTGTGTTTCAAGTGTTGAATTATAGTGAATCGAAATTCTGTAATATATATGTGTAGGCGAATTCGACGAACGCAAAGAAGAGAGCGAATACACAGAGTAAGGAAGAATGCAACAAAGGATTTTAATGAGCCATTGATCCAATTGAAGGATTAAAGAAAAGCGTGGAGGAACAGTGATGGATGAATCTCGAGGAGCCATCGATGGTAGAAGACCTACGGTCATCGAGCGCTAATAAGCTCAGAAGTTAGTCAACGAAGGAAGGCGGATTTAAAATTATGAGCGGGTTATTGGGCGGAGAAAAATGGTAAGTGGTATTAAAGGGTAGTCACCCGATTCCACTCATCAATTGACATGTAGAACGAGGGTGGAGAGAGAAAACTGCTTTTTCGGGCAAGTATTCTCCATGCTTGTGACTCATGCGAAATTTGTCATGGACCGTCGGATCCACTAAGTGCAGATCGATGGTGGAGAACTATCGTGCAAGTTTGATTGATCAGGAAAGGATATCAATTATCAGATCGTGGGGTGGAGATTAACTTATGTGTTGGCAAAAGAGGATCAATGGTGGAGTCTTAATCGTATTTCGGAGAAGGAATAACCTTGGGCCATAAAGAATTGCAACAAGCAATCTCCGATGCAATCAACAAAGTGATTGCATCGCAAACGTTCAGGGGTGTTGTATCGGGTGAAAACAAATGCAACAAGTGATATGGCAGACCCGATAAGGTTATTGAGCGTGGCTTATATAAATTGAAGTCCGTTATGTTAATCGCATATTGGAGGAGATGGAGTCATGTGTTAATGTGACCATGGAGATGGAAAATTGCGATAGCGATAAAGGTAATCCTCATTAAATGTGCAAAGACCATATTTTAAGCGGAAAAGGTATGTTTATGCATGCTTTATGGGCATTTCCATTATAAATGGTTTATAATAATAAAAGCACCAGTATGAAGGATTATGTAGTAAGTCCAAGATTACGAAAGATTAAAGTGGGCATTTGATTATATGCGGGGATAAGAATTAAACAAGGTTTATGAGGGGTGATTAAGTCCGATAGAAAGGTGGTTTAGTAAACACTGGGCTATTGTAATGAATGATTCCATAGAGTTAAATAAAGGAGGCCTAAACCATTGATGGTTGAAGATTTTGACTCGATAGTGATTTAAATTTCTTGGGGCAAATGTGATTATGCATTTGATATGCATACTATGGGTGTAAGCGGGTGAAACCCTGCATCAATATGTTTGTTTCTATATTGCGGTGTGATATTTGCAACGGTATTTATTTTAATGTTTGTTGAAGTAATTTCATGAATAACTTATGATGAAATAAGTAGGAAAAGTAAATCAGTTGCTGCAGTGATAGAATTTTCACATGGTATCAAAGCATGTAATCTGAGATAGAAAAGGAAAATCAGTTATGGGTCAAGACCATGATGCAGAGGCATCCACCTCAGGGGACTCATGTAGATTTTTAGAAGATTACACAAGAGGGAGAGATTTCGATTTCTCTATGTTCGCTTTCAGGTTGGAAGAAGTGGCGTGCATGACTACTGCCGCATCATCAGAAGTATGGTATATAGACAGTGGAGCCTCGTGGCATATGATGGGAATCAGGGAGTGTTTCTCAGAATATCGAGAAGAGAAGATGAACTTTCAGATCACCATGGGGAACAAAGCAAAGTGTATTCCGGTAGGAAAGGGTACCATAGTTTTTCAGACAAAATCGGGAGAGCGGTTCCGTGCCACAAATGTGTTGCATGTACCGAGATTGGGGATGAACTTACTTTACGTGTCACAACTACAAGGCAAGGGCTATGATGTCTACTTCATCAAGGAAAATGTATACGACAAACACCCGAGCTGGAAAAAGAAAGTGCAGATCGGGATCAAAAGCAATCGGTTGTATAGATTACAACTAGAATCTCCAGTGGCACTAATAGGTAGTCATGGGGACAAAGACTTGAACGAACTATGGCACAGAAGGATGAGTCACTTGCACTATGGAGGTCTGAGAATTCTCAGGAGCACTGTAACAGGAGTTTCGGACCTGAGTACGAAATGAGATGATGTATGCAAGGGATGTGCTCTAGGAAAGTATGCCAAGGCGGCATTTCCTAGGAGCAACATCAGCGCCAAGGGTGTACTAGGATTGATACACCCAGATATTTGCTGACCTATGTCCGTCAAATATAGGTCCGTCAAAGCTCTCAGCGGTGCTGAGTATTTCCTTACCTTCATTGATGACCACTCAAGGAAAACTTGGATCTGTTTTCTGAAAACCAAGGATGAGGTTTTCTGTCGATTCAAGGAGTTCAAGGCTCTAGTGGAGAATCTGACAGCTAAGAAAATAAAAGTCTTGCACTCAGATAATGGTGGACAGTATGTCGATAAGGACTTCATTGATTATTGCACTAAGGAGGGCATCAGAGGAGAGTAGACAACTCCCTACAATATGGAGCAGAATGGGGTGGCAGAAAGGAAAAATAGGACTATTGTAGAAGCAGCTAGGGCCATGCTATATGATCAGGATATGCCAAAATTCCTGTGGGCAGAAGCATGCAACACAGCTGTCTACATTCAGAATAGGACTCCTCATCGGGCATTGGGCAAGATTACTCCAAAGAAAGTCTTCATTGGGAAGACGCCTGAAGTCAGTCATTTTAGGATATTTGGGAATTTAGCATAATGTCGCATACTCGAAGAAAAGAGGAAGAAGCTGGATCAGATTGCAGAAAAGGGGTATCTAGTAGGATATAGCGAGAACGCTAAGGCATGCAGAATCTATCTTCCAGGGAGCAGGAAGGTAGTAGTACGACGAGATGCAAGGTTCAGGGAGGACAGAGCTTCAAAAGATCTCGCGAAATGCCTTTCAAGGAGCAATCGAAAGAGGATCCATTGGTCATGCCTCTTCAACCAACGGAAGTGAAGAATGCTTCCTCAGATTAGGAAGATTCTCAAGATGAGGAGTCGGAGCGAACAGAAGCACCTGCTGGCAAAGGAAGAACCAGCAGGGAACTTTGTCAGATTCTGCGTGATGCTGAGAACTTCATCGGAGAGCCAAGGAACAACAAAAGGGAGCGAAAACAGCCAGACAGGTATCAAGTGTTAGTAGCTCAGGATGGGGAGCCTGCTAGCTTCAAGGAGGCAACTTAGGCTTCAGCATCAGGTTTGGCTAGATGCGATGGTGGAGTATAACTCCATAATGGTAAATGATGTCTAGGAGGTGGTGTCAAGGCCTCAAGACAGATCTGTGGTATGTTCAAGATGGATCTACAAGATCAGATATGCTGCAGACGATAGTGTTGAAAAATACAAGGCCAGGTTTGTGGCTAAGGGGTATGCTCAAAAGGAAGGGATTGACTATGAGGAAACCTTTGCCCTAGTAGCCAGGTATACATCTATTAGGATCATGATATCTCTTGCAGCCCAGATGGGATAGGAGATCCATCAAATGGATGTCAAGACGACATTTTTGAATGGGGTAATAGAAGAAGAGGTATACATTGAACAACCAGAGGGCATTGAAACTCATGAGAAGAAGTCTCATGTATGCAGACTGAAGAAATCCTTGTATGGGCTGAAGTAGGCACCAAGAGTGTGGTATGGTCGAATAGATGGCTACTTGCAAAAGATGGGGTTTGTCAAGAGTGACACAGATCTAAATCTCTATTATCTGGTCGTAGAGAACGAGCCACTTATCTTAGTATTATATATGGATGATCTCTTTTTGACAAGATCATCCAAACTAATTGAGGATTGTAAGAAGAATCTAGCCACAGAGTTCGATATGAAGGATCTGGGACGAATGCACTATTTTCGAGGGTTGGAAGTTTGGCTATAGAAAGGAGAAATCTTCCTTGGGCAAGGGAGGTATGCTACAGAAATCCTGAAAAGGTTCGGGATGGGAGACTGTAGACCTATGGCTACGCCAATGATCACCAACTGGAAGAAGATTGATGCATCAGAAGACAAGGATGTTGATCGCACCCTATACCGACAGCTCATAGGGTCCCTAATGTATCTAGTCAATACCAGGCCAGATATTTGCTACGTTGTCAACACCTTCAGTTAGTTCATGGTGGAACCAAAGAGGGTGCACTAGGCAGCGACCAAACATGTTCTCAGGTATTTACAGGGAACAGTTGATTATGGGCGTTTATACACCAAGGGGAAGGAGATCAGTTTGAGTGGATTTATGGATGCAAATTGGGCAGGAAGTTCAGTGGATCGGAAAAGTACCCTTGGGTACTGTTTCAACATCGGATTAGGAATGACCTCCTGGTGCAATAGGAAATAGAAGTTTGTGGCTCTGAGCTCGTTTTAGGCAGAATATATGGCAGCAAGCACAACTTCGTGTGAGGCCATATGGCTTAGAAAACTGTTGGTAAACCTATTCAAAAGAAATATGGAGGCGACCAGGATGCGTCATAATCAAAGTTGCATCAAACTCTCTGAGAATCCAGTATTCCATGATAGGTCGAAGCATATTGATATCCAGTGTCACTTTGTCAGAGATTGTGTCCAATGAGGAGTTGTACAATTGAGCTACACTCCTACAGGGGAACAAGTGGCAGATATCCTCACCAAGGCCCTTGGAAAGTCAAAATTTGACTACTTTAGGGAAAAGATGGGGATGGTAAAGAACCCCTTTCAGAAGTAGTGTGTTAGCAGCACAAATGAAGAGGGAGTTGCAGTGCAGATGCAGTGTTGGGAGAAAGGACCAATAGTAGCACAGATGCAGAGGGAGTTGCAGTGCTGATGCAGCGTTGGGAGAAAGGACCAGCAACAGCACGGATGCAGAGGGAGTTGTCGTACAGATGCAGCGGTCGCAGTAGCAGAGTCATGGGCAGAAGTACAGGATGCAGCAATGCAGAGGATGTTGGGCAAGGAGACTTAACATCAGCATAGGGACTGATGCTAGATGATCAGGGTGATACTCAGTGAGGAGTATTACTAGAGCACAATCCTCGCTAAGAGGGAGTGTTGATTTGGGGTAGCATCGAATCTGCTCTAGCCACGAAATTTGGTGGAGAGGTTGGGGCACATGAGATCTCCAATACCTAGAAAGGATTTGGGCAGATTCTAAACAGTTTAGGAGATATTAAAATAATTAATATTTTTAATGGAGACCCTAAGTCTAAACTTAAGGAAAATAAAATATTAATGTGTATTAATATGAAATTGTGTTAGAATGGTCCAAAAGACATGGATCAAGCCAGATCTAATCTTTGCCGTTGATTAGGGACTTAATCTCGGCCGTTGATTTGTCAATGAGGAAAGTATAAGAGGAGGCTTGAGGGTCACTTAGAGAACACACTGAGGGAGACTAGTCAATTCAATTTCTGGAGCGGGTTTTGCTAAGAAATTGAACTAGTGGTTTGGAGAGCAGTCAGGAGGCAGCAAGTACAGACAAGAGAGACGGGAGACCAGCGCAGAGTTAGAAGAGGTAGACGCAGAGCCAGAGGAAGCCATGCAGAGGCAACAAAGACTACGCAGAGCTAGAAGGGCTTGCGTCATCAATGCAGAGGCTGCAGGAGTGACGCAGAAAGCCAGAGAGGTTGTGCAGAGCCTCAGTAGGCTGATGCAGAGGTCAGTAGGGCCTATGCTGGGTTCAGAAGAAGTGCTGGAAATTTGTCTATTTGTGGGTAAGCCAGTTTGGCACCCTATTGTACTAGAAAATTGTTGAATAATAAAATCCTCCCTTGCTGCACCGGATTTCCCACATTGGGTTTTTCTGAGGACATTAGTCCAAAATAACTGTGTCAATGTGTGCATATGTTTGTTTTTGTATTATGGTGTGATATCTGCAGCAATATTTATTTTAATGTTTGTTGAAGTAATTTCATGAATAACTTATGATGAAATAAGTAGGAAAAGTAAATCAGTTGTTCCAGTGTTAGAATTTTCACAGTAAAAGGGTAACCACACACACATGTTATTGATTTAAAATATAGGCAGAGAACCATAAATAAATCAAATCCTTAAGTCATGAACTTAGAACTTTGTCCCAACACCTTTTAAATAACATCAACAACAAACCAGTCAACTCATGTCAGCAAACAATTACAAGCATGTTTCATTGAACATTGGCATCTGTGAAGAATAGGAATTGTAAACACATATTCATTATCATTAGAAAACATGAGAACACGTATCTTGAGAGTTAATGGGCAATTGAGTCTGGGACAAGGACTCACCACCCAACCATAGACAGCTGCAACCAGGTCTCACTTGTAGTTGTCACCCCCGAGCTGGATTCCAAAGGCTGAGGGATGTTTTGCTTCAAGGATTAAACATGTTCACCAGTTGAACCAAGGACTCTAGAGATTCTTCCACCTCCACCCACTGAGTTGAAATCAACAAAGTGCACAAGGAGTCTAGAGACCAACTATCTCCACCCTTCAGAACTCAACACTGTGGTTACACCCAATTCATGGATTCCATAACCCATAATAAAATCAAGCTACAACAAGAAAACATCCAGATATCTTCCAGAAATTTTCTAGGAATAACTCCTCCACACCAATGCTCAGGGATTTTTTGAGAAACACCATCTCCACCCTCTTGTCCAATGGCGACTCAAGAGAATTAATTTGTCACCTATCAATTTCTTCCTGCTCCCTTGCCAACCAAAACATCATTCTTTTTGTTGTTCTACATTTTTGTCCACCATTCCATTTCTCTCTCTTCTCTGGGGCTGCCTGCACTCTCTTCTTTTTCAGATTCCCCTTGCCTCTTTTCCTCTGCATTCCCTTCTCTCTCCCTCTCAGATCATATTGAATTCCTTCCTTCTTTTGCTGCCTTTTACTAGCAGTGTGATTTTCCCTTTTTTTTTCCTCTGCCTCTTGCTCTGCCCCCAGCAGTTTGAATGGGTCGCCTCTCTTGCTACCACACTGTCCCTCCTGTCTCCTGATCTTTTCTTGCTGTCTGGGTTGTCTCCTCTGGACAGTAACTCCTGCCAGCAAAATCTTGTCAGCAAATGCAATTATGCCATCTGTCCAGTTGTTTGCTAGGTTGTTTAGATTTTGTTTTGTTTGCTGCAGTGAGTGGTCAGCACATGTTGCCAGCTTGCATCCTACCCATTCTTCATTTTAAATTTTCCCATGCCTTAATATTATCCCCAGCAGGCAATCACCCCAGCCCTCAGGAATCCATGTCCCATTAGTCAGCCCATTTTTTTTTATCAAAATGTTTACATTGCATATACAAATATAAATTAATTGGGGCTGTCACATTGCTGAAGGCAAAGGATGCTCAAATTACAACAATGGATACATCCTTAAGAGCCATGGCACACCTCTCTTTGGAAGTTGTCAACTATAGTCAGCCTTCTAAGGCATATTCATTGTTCCTAAAAGAACAATGGTGTAGGTTCCAGATTAACAAATTAGCTCAAAGAGGAGCAACGCAGCTGCAATAAACTAAACATTTCATACACTTTTGCTTAGGGTGCAGCATGGAAGACAAGGCCAAGATTGCTGAGTTTTATATTCATAACCTTGTCCTCACCGACATCTCCATATGGGACCCCAATACATACTTAGGGGGTGCACAACTACTGGCACTAGCATATCTTGGCTGAGACATGAAAAAATTAGAGCAAAGGAAGTAAAAAGGACATTGGATGGGGAACTGAAGGAACCACTATGGATCAGAACTGAACATCCATCCCCCTCAATACTTACAATGACCCATCCTATTCTTGGAGATGACCCTGAAATAGAAGATATTTGGAAGAAGAGACAAGTAGAAGCTATCCTCCATTTTGAGGACACTTTCAGACTATTGGGAGAAGAAAGTTCATAGGCTTGCCAGAGAAAATGACAAGGATTGTCTCATAGGATGAAGATAAGGGAGTCTCACTCTCCTGATAGATTACAAGCAGCGCTAGCAATGACCCCTTTGTATAAGAGAATCATCCAAAGACTTGGATTTCAGTGGACAAGGCTAAAGTTCAATCCACCTTTACTACTAGGGCTACAAGACCACCAAAGCCTAGAGGAAGAGTCCCAAGAGTGAAAGCATATAGACCTCAAGTCTTCGGCCATAGACCTCTCCCTTTGACTCCAATGCTCTAAGATTGAGAAAGGCACTAGTCTATTTAGTGTGTCAATCCTTATAAAGGATTTAAAACTCTAAAAATAGATCTTTAAACAATTGAAAATTGAAAAAGAAATATGAACTCCTCAAGAAACCACTTGCCAACCAAGGATGTCAATACTAAATATGACCCTGTCGGGGCCCACCTAAACCAGGACTGGCAGGAAATACAAATTTACTAAAACTAGTAAATTTACTAAATTGTCCTCAATATCAAGATACTACCCGTGGGAACACTTACTATTAGAAACATGTCTAGAAAAAGATATTGCTAAAAATAGCAACATGTTGCATGTCATTGGAAATAGGTTCATCAGACTTGCCTACCTCTAAGGTACCGGTATATGCGCTTTGTTTCATTGTACAAGCCCTGTAGCCCCAAATGCTAACAATAGCAATTCCACAAAACACCTTGCATGTCACTAGAAATGGTCTCATTAAACTCACATGGAAACAAAGAGTCCAAATATATCATTAAATACAACATGTACATCTCACTGCTAAAATTAGTAGTATATCAGAACTGCATGCATGTCGCATGCAAACCACCAGTAACCCCCACATACACACATGAACCCTGAAGATGTCATGAACCACCTCTAAATCATCATATATGCATGCAAAAGGAGACATGCATCTATGTAAAGATAATAAATCTGAAGATTATCATGCATGCAAGGACATTAAGCCCTCAAAGTGGAACTGCTGGATAACTAAATGAAGTCCCGACAGGTTCTGAAAGATGTAGAAGTGAATCTCAAAGTTGACACTGAAATCATCCGGAGTAACCAGTGCTAACTGGGCCATAACTCATTCAGTTTCGCTGATATGTATTATTACAAGGATAGCCTCTTAGACAGCTGCAAAGTCATTGCCAGGCAAAAAAAACTGTTGATTTCAAGTAGCTCTTCCAACCTGTTTCAGACTCTTATGGATGATAGAATATTCTTTGTGGAAAATGCCACCACTTTTGACTAATACAATACCCATTACGTTTAAAGAAATATATTTGTTGAACAATGTATACAAGGGAAAATGATTCTCTGTTGTGGATATGTTCTTGTTAAGCATATAATAGGTTGATATGTATTGTAATTGGAAATGATTTCATAGGAAAGGTTACCTTTGACCTTGACCTGTACTGAATTGATAATGTGGAATGTGAACTAGTTCTTCTTTCCCTTTGTCTAACTTGATTTGCATATTCTTCAAAAACTTTCAATGCAAATACAATAAAAACTTTTGAAGAGAAATGTGGAAAATCTTTTGTTGAATCTTGAAGTCAATTAGCGAGTTCTATAAGGTGACAGGAGGGAAGAAAAATGGTACCAGATACAGTGATAAAAGAGAAGTTTGCAGTTCAAACGCTTATCAAAGGGGCTTTCTTCTTGCATTGGCAGGAAAAAGAACTTAAGGAGGTTGTCAAATCAGCTTCAGAGACCCAGTCTTCAGTGGAACAGGACCTTCTGCAATCTGCTGTTAGTGCTGTTCCAGAGAAGGCTGAACTCCAGATGGTTTCAGAGAAATTGAGACCTCTTTCTCCTTACACAATGTAAGATTCAAACTCAGTATGTCATTGAGAGTTTTATACAGTATATTTGTCAATATTGTTTGTCTCCTGCTTGTATTGATAAGTAATAAAATATCAATTACTGATTAGTTAGCACAAGTTAAAATATTAGTTAGTCATTAATTAGCGAAGCTAGCTGAGATAGTTACACACTGTCAACTAACTACAATGAATGTCCTAAAACACATTCTGGGGAATGACAAAGTTATCTAATTTCTGTCTTGACTTGCTGTTTTCTATCTGCTATTAAATTCATTATCAGGTATGAGGATTTAAAACCACCAACTTCACCCTGTCCAATTACTCCAAACCTATCCCGTAGTGAAAGATCTGTGACAGCGACTGTTGAGTCACCTCCACAGAATCAGTTCTCAAAGGTACCTGTCATAGCTGAGCTTGGTGCTGCACAGAAGGAAGAGATCCAGATTTCTCACTCACAATCAAGACCACTCTCCCCATATCCAATGTAAGTTTTATACAGATTGGTACTTTTTGTGCATTTCTTTTCTTTCTTCTTTCTGGTTTGGAGAAAATATTGCTTATATTACAAGGAAAAAAATCAGAAATGTACAAAATGTATAGCATTCTACCTTAATGTAGTCAAACCTGGAACAAAGTCGGAATAGACTTCGTCAGATACAATTCTTGTAAGGTTTCCTCTATGACAGATTTATTGTGAGAACTTCATGCCCCCAAATTCTCTAACTTCATATAGTTTTATAGATACATTTCTTATAGGCCATCCTCTGACAGATTGATTGTGAGGATTCCATGCCTTCAACATCTCAAACTTCATCAAGTCCTACATTTTTCTGCAGACAAAGTAATGTTACATATATTTTTGCATCACATGTTATTACACAGTCCATCATATAAACTATGACAGTAGGCTTTAGATTAATATAAGACACTCAGGTGGATTCTGCGTTTTGTCTATCATCCTGCTTGATGGTTAATGAATCAGTTGTTAGCTCATTAGGGGCAAATATTTCTATGCATGTCTTTCTCTCTATTGCCGCGCTCTTATCTCTGGTCTTTCTTCCTTAATTGGATCTGGGATCCCCTAGTAAATTTAAAACACTATGTTGTTTTATCGAAGCCGTGCTCTGATTTTAGTATAAAAATTGGTCCATGGTGGTGTAAGTGCAGTCACTGTTACTGCTGCTGTATCAATTTTCTGAGCCACTCTTAACCCACTCCATTTGGTTCATTCCTCCTTCGTCTCTCTTGGTCTTTCCGTTTCCGGATTTTTTAGGCCGTTTCCACTTTTGGTTGAACGCTTTGTCAATGATGTAAGTGGGAGCGGTTTTGTTCTCTATCCTATTAAATGGGAGCCGTCACATTTGTAGTCTTCCTGTCCTTCCTTCTGTTTTGATGTCTAATCCGTCTTTTATGGAAGTCAGGAGCGGAGCCTTCCTCGAAGATCTTGCTCCTTTAGGTCTAGGTTTTTTTCAATGAAGCCCTAGATTTGGCCTGTTTTTAGATCTTTTCGTAGGCCGTCATTCCCATATAATTCTTGGAGAGCTATTTCCCATATCCCCCACACATTCGGACCTTCTGTCACTATTTTTTTAGTATTGTCATATCATCTCTCTAACTCCAGACCTGTCCTACTTCTTTTATATCCTGGAGGTTTTTGTCCTTTCCATCTTCCTTTTTTTGTCTCTTATGTCTCTTCCCCATTTAGTATAGGGTATTATATTTGTCCGAATGGAAGCTCTTTCTGACGTGTCTATTGCGTCAGCCATGGTGTGGGCCACCATGGAAGCGGAGGAGAGATTTGGCGGGACGTCTGCCAATGTCGATTGGAAATCTTCAGTGGCAAATAAGATTATTCCCCAAGCTCTAATCTCGGGTCACGATCAAAAAGGTGGTGGCACTAATTTCCCGCCTCGCAGAAGGAATCAGCGCCCTGCGAAGTCTTCCCCTCCCCCCTCAACCATCAATCTGGATAGCTCTTTTCTTTTCAGAAGCGTGCACTGGTCGGTCACTGGCACTTTCTAGCAATGGAGGACGGCCAGATGAGATCTTGGATTGGTTCAAAATGGAATGCTCTTTTGGGATATATTTCGACTATTGTCAGGCTCATGAACAACTGGTACAGCTTCCACTTTCTTAGTGATCATGATCTGGAAGTTATCTTTGCTCTTCCTTGGGTTCATGATAAAAGCTTCCTTGCCCTGCATAAATGGTACATTGGTTTCAATCCTCTATGTAGTACCCCTCAAAACAACTATATCTAGGTGAAGCTTTCGGGTCTCCCCATCGAACTATGGACAAAGGAGACTTTCGTTGATATAGGCAACGCCATAGGGAGATTTATCTTCGTCGACCCCAAATGTCTCGGGGCTAAGGATAAAAGGGTCACTTGGATCTTAATCGAAAAAGAATAGAGGGGGCTTCCCTGAGCATATTGATCTATCATGGGGTGAGTCAAGCATCCAGTAGAGACTAGACTACTGGGGAGTCCCTTTTCGATGCTCACTATGTCATAAAACTGGCCACTTGAAATTGACCTGTTCTCGTCGTCCTGGTGGAAGACAAAAGGGGAGGGAGCACTTTAGGTACACTTCTGTCTTCAAATCGGAGTCGGGTGGGAATGATCAAAGATGGAATATGACTAATGGTTTGGGCAAGGATTCCGGACTTGGGGATGTCCGTCCCTTGACCCCTCGGGGCATATCCTTGGGAAGATCATCAAGCCTATCTTTGAAAAGGTCTCATTCTTTAGAGTAATTTCACCGAGATCAATGCCCTCTAAAGGAGAATAACAACATGGACAACTCTCCTACAAAGTCGAGGTCCCCGCTTTCTTTGGGTCTTTCTCCCACAAAAAGGCGGATGCTTTTCTCTGTCAATCCTATTCCCCCTGATTCTTGCCCGGATAAAGCTATTCCTTCTCCTCTCCCCATGCCCCATCCTTCGTTGGATATCCCATCCGCTTCGCATATCGCATATATATCATCATCTCCACATTCACCTAATGACCACATTTTTGTTCCATAGAGGATCAAATCCCCTTCCCCCCTCTTGCCTTCCTCCAATACATATGCAGACTTAAAAGGGAAGACTCCTTGTACTGCTGTCACTCCCCTACACTCACCTGATTCTTCCTCGATAAAGTCTTTGAATGTGATCTGGATCTTCTGCTAAAGCACGAATCCCTTAACCTTTGCCCTTTGACTATTCACAAACCTCAAAATCCTCCCTCTCCTACTATCAGTCCTACCTCTGCAGGAAATATTACGGTAAGAAGAAAGCAGAACAGGGGGAGCAGACATTTTCGAGGCAGGAAGGGTCGGATGGATTTGAACATTCGGGACCTCTCTCTGGTTGACATTCCTATCATCAATCTCGCAGACAAAAGGCCGCTTAGAGCAAGTCAGCCTAGGGAATCGACCAAATGATCAACATTCTTTCAATGGACATAGGGGTCTTGGAGCAAACCCGAAATTTTTGGCTCTAAAGGAACTTTTCAGGTCTTCTAAATCAAAGATATTACTCATTCAAGTGACAATGCATGGATGCCAGGATACCATTTCATACTTCAAACGCATGTTCCCCACCTGGCACATGGTCGCAATGGGTGCTTCTGGTCTCTCTGGTGGACTTGCAGTCTTGTGGGATTCGGCTTGGATTACGGTTATGGCTTTCAAGTGTTTTGTAGGCATTCTCCTTCTCGCCTACATTAGGGGCTCTCCTGGACCGTTTCACATCTTAAATGTCTATGCCCCATATAAAGAACGCCTTCCCTTCTGGGAACGTTTTTTGTCCTCTGAGTTCCTAGACATCGACTCTCTATTGATCCGGGGGGGGGACTTAAATTGCACTTTGAGCAATGACAAGATTTGGGGTAGGGCAGGAAAAATGACCAGGTGGGAGGTATGATCAGAGATGCTATCCTCCAGCATAATTTTGTCGACGTTTATCCTACTAGAATGGGGCCTACTTGGGATAATGGGAGATCGAATGATGCTTATTTCGCAAAGAGACTTGACCGTTTCCTCATACACGACACTTTGATTAATCATTTGGGAAATCTCTCGGTCAAGATTATTTCAAGCTTCATCTCTGACCACAGACCTATCTCCATCCAATGGAATCTGGTGGGTCACAGGAATGGATATCCATTCAATTTCAATAGAGTCTGGCTGGAGGACGAGCAGTTCAATAATCTCATCCGGGAAAAATGGCAATCTTCTTCCCTTGATGATCGACCTTGGCAGTCCAAATCATTCTTGGATCGCTTGTCGGTCCTCAGGTTATGTGTAAAAAGATGGCAGCGGGAAAAGGTGATCTCTAATAGGGATGCTCTAAAGAAGATTAATGAAGAACTTGAAAGATTATTTGTAAGCCTTACTGCAAATAATGTGTCTCTGGATATGAGGGCTCATATTAGAGAACTGGCGAGAAAGAAGCAAAACCTTCTTGCAATTGAAAAGACATCATGGAGATTGAGGAGCAAAGCCACATGGCTTAAAGAGGGTGATAGAAATACTAAATTTTTTCACCGGTTTGCAAAGGGAAGGCAGGAACTAAATACAATCTGGGAGATAAAAAATGAGATGGGGATCTCAGTGGTGTCACGGGAAGACATCACCAAGGAGGCTGTAAATTATTTTCAGAAAACATACAGCAGAAATGGGGGCAGTGATTTTAATGACATTTTATGGGGCATTGAACCTTATCCTACAATGTTTGATGAGGAGCAGAATGACCTTCTTTGTGCTAAGGTCTCTGACGAGGAACTTTTGTTAATCATGAAATCCTTTCAAAAGGACAAAAGTCCAGGTCCGGATGATGGACAATTGATTTTTTCATTCACTTTTATGATCTGTTGAAGCCCGACCTTCTGAATATGGTGGAGGAGTCTAGGATAAATGGGTCTATTAACCACTCAATATCATCCACATATATCGCTTGAATTCCAAAAAAGAAGATCTCTCTCTCCTTTATGGATTTTAGGCCCATCTCCCTTTGTAATACCCTCTATAAGATTATATCCAAACTCATTGCTAAAAGGACGAGAAATGTCTTATCTTCCCATATGACCCTAGAGTAGCATGGATTCCTTAAGGGCCGGAACATTCTTGAGGCTGTTGCTATTACTCAGGAATGCCTTCACTCCATGCACACTAGAAAAGTTGATGCTGCTCTATTGAAATTAGATCTCAAGAAAGCATATGACTGCATTGATTAGGGTTTCCTTAATTGTCTTCTCTCAAAAATTGGCCTAAATGTCAATTGCTCAAACTAGATAATGTCATGTGTTGTTGATGTAAACTATGTTGTTCTTGTAAATGGTATCCCATCTTCTTTCTTCCCTGCCGCCAGAGGTTTGAGACAGGGTTGTTCATTGTCCCCTCTCCTATTTAGTTTGGTCATGGACTCTTTAAGTCTTCATATAAAAAGAGCTGTTCGAGAAAAGAGATGTCGTCCTTTGGAAATCAGTCGGGATATTTCATTTTCCCACAACTTGTTTGTCGATGACATCCTGCTTTCAGCAATGTTATGTCGTGCATTGTGGACCCATTTGCATGACATTTTAGGGAAGTTCCAAAAAGCCACGGGGCTCTGTATAAATGATGACAAGTCATCTTTTCATATGGAGGATGTAAATATGGAACTTATTGCGCATCTGATCAATCTCTTCAATATAAAAGCCAAACCCTTCAATGAGGGCCTAAAATACCTGGGCTTTCATTTAAAACCTGTGGGATATTCGTCTGTTGATTGGATGTGGATTCATGACCGGTACTTCATGAGAATTGCGGGTTGGGAATTTAAATGCCTTTCTTTGGCTGGGAGAGCGATTCTAACTCAACCAATACTGGTTCAATTAATGGTTTATTGGGCTCATCTATTTTACATTCCTGTAAATATTATCCACAAGCTAAACAGATTAACTGCAAATTTCATTTGGGGGGGGGAACAAAGAGAAAAGAAGATTCCACCTTACTAAACTCTCAAAATTGACTCGTCCAAAAAAATTTTGGGGCTGGGGAATCATGGACCTTAATATGTTTTGCATAGCACTCCTCTACAAATCTTTATGGAAAGGCGTCATTGGGGATAGTCTCTGAAGCAAATCCATCAAGGCAAAATATATGGACAACAGAGACTTATCATTCTAGTATAGACAAGGGACAATTGGATCTCCACAGGGATCAACCATTTGGAGAAGTTTTCGAAAAATTGAACATTTTTTTCTTCAAAATCTGGTATGGAGTTTTTAATCGGGGAAAAACATCATTATTGGCCTTGATCCCATCGCTAGTGGAGATGAAGAAACTCCCATTTCTCTGCAGTTACTTTGGGCCTTACAGCGAAAAGGGATCTTTTATTGGGATCAGACCATTGGTAGATGGGTAGGATCTCATCCTATTTGGAAATTGGTCATGATGATGGATCTCGATGACAAGTTGGCTCTCCAATGGAATCAGATCACGTGGTCTATGAGAAACAGGGGTATTTTCAAATCTGAGGCAGTGGATAAACTAATATGGAAGGGGATTAGGGGGAGGTCCACTGTTTTTGTAAAGGATATCTATATCTAGCTTCAACAGGATTGTTCCAACCAACTAGATATCATTTTACCTATTATCTTCTGGAAATCGGGTTGCCCCAATAAGATAATTATCTTTCCTTGGCTTGTTTTCCACAATAAGAATCTAACGTGGGATAACCTTCAAAAAAGGAATTGGAGTGGGCTTGCTATCTGCCCTATCTATAAATCGAATGAAGAAAACAACTATCACATTTTCCTAAACTATCCCCATTCTCAGGGGATATGGAAGAGCCTTGCTGACCATTTTGGATTCATTAAGATTTCATTTCTCTCTCTAAAGGAAGCTTTTGAATGGTGGAGCAATATGATATCAGAATGGAGGCCTATTCTGCTACTAACCTTATGGGCTATATGTAAATGGAGGAACAAGGCCCTCTTTCAAAACAGCATGGAAAATCATAATACTGTTTTTGAATACATTCTCTCTCAGTACTTTGCCTGCAAATCCCCCATTATTCCTCAAAGAGTTAGAAGGTTGCAGGCAAGAAATATGGCTCCCACTGATGTTCCTCGTGCTTACTTTGATGGGGCGGCCCAAAATGGTTTTTGTGCATGTGGGGTTTTTATTATTCCATGGGAGGACCAGCATATCGACATTTTTTGGCATGGAGAGAAAGGGTCAAACAACAAAGAAGAGGCAATGGCGTTGGTTGGCCTTTTAAAGTTTTGTGACTATCTAAACATCTAGAGACTCCATATTTTCGATGACTCCAAGGTCATAATTGATCATGTAAAGTCCGTTCACTCCATAAAAATTCTCAATCTTTCAGGGTGGTTGAGCAGAATAGACTCTATCGGGAAATCTCGAAAGGACTATTCTATTCACCATATTGATAGAGAAAAAAACAAAGTGGCGGATGCTCTTTCAAAAGAAGGCCTTTTTTCTCCAAACAAATTCTAGAAGATGTGCATATCAGTGGGAGATGTTCGGCACCATATCCAAGACATCATTTTGCTGGGTACTTAATCTATTTATGAATTATCTTCATCTCTGGTATGTATCAAGCTTCCTGTTTATATTTTCCTATTCTGCTCAGCGCTTCAAGTTTTCTCATCCTACTTACTGAGTTTCCTTACAATGCCTCTATTATATACTGTTATATCTAGTTGCGGTTCTGTTTTTTTTTTTTTGTGAACATAATATGATATCTTTCATCATAGGTTTTCATGCCATATCCGGGTCTACTATAAGTTTATCACAATTATCTGATGATGTATTATTATCTTCAAATTAAATGAATATAATATAGCTTTTTTCGTACTGGAAAAAAAAAAAAAAAACAGTAGAGCCAGTCCATCATATAAAATATGAAGGTAGAGCTGGCTTCCTAGGCCATTGCAAGAAAAATTGATAACACCATCCAGAAAACAAAATCGCTTTCCCTGTATCCAATGTCTTCTAGTACATTTTTGTTAAATTTGGCAACTAGGGTCAAACATCACTTTGGACAGTGCTTATGAGGCAGCTGATATTTTTCTTGGATTCCTCTTTCCAAGAGGTGAAGGATTGATCTAAAGATCATCTCATTCTGACATGCACAAATGAAGTTATGAATTTATTTTGATTATGGACAAATTGTAAACGTTGGCCAACAAACTCATGTAGGCTCAGAAGCCCAATAGTCACGTCTATTCATCCTCAACGTTAGCCTATAAATACAAGGAGCCTCCTCATTTTGGCATCACTATCATTCATCTTTCTCTCTCTCATCTTGATTGGGTACAGATTTCTAGGCTTTTCTCTCTCTCCACACGTGCAAAGGAAGGTCTGATTTTCAAGCTGCTGCATTGACTAGATTTGACCGAAATTTCAGGAGGTTGACTTTGGTTTTGTGAGGGAGACTTCTGTTTGGGCAGGCCGCAGTTTTGGGCACAAAAACCAAGGCAGTTTGACCCCTGCGTTGACCAGCGTTGACTGCCATAGTTCTGGTTGCTGCATTGACTTTAGTTGACCAGGTTTGACTGGTTAATTTCAGACTGTTTTGGGCTGCATTATCTTGCTGTTGGAGGCCGAGTTGACCAAAGTTGACTGACCTTTTTTGGAGGTCAATTTTTAGCTCTGTTGACCAGCGTTGACTTTTTGGTTAGGCCTTTATGTTTCTGTGTTTTTGACTGATCAGATTGGTTAAGTGAATATTGTAAATTGTACTCTCTCTGTGCTGAAATTTTGAAGAATTATAAGAAGAATTGATCAAGGGTTTCCCCACATTAGGGTTTGTCCCTGGCTTGTGCCATATCTTGTGTCCTCTTGTGTTGGCTTGTCTTCTACTGTTACTGCTGTTTATGTTTTATCTGCATTTTACTATCATGTTGATGTGATTGCTATGCTGGACATGATATTGGGCTAATAAAGAAAATTTAAGTAAAATTGCTCTAAGCATAAAACATACCATTGTTATCCTAAAATTAACAATTTTTAATAAAATTTGAACTTTAATTTATCCACTGTCAATATTATGTAGGTACGAGGACTTGAAACCACCGGCTTCTCCAAGTCCAACTCTAAAGTAGGGCTGATATCACATGTTTGAAGAGGATCCGACCTTAGAAAATGAACAAAACAATTGGCTCTGCAAAGAAGAGTAAGTTCCAGCAGCCACCAGTATGAAATATAAATTTCTAGAAATCAGGTATTCCATATCTTTTTGATTAAATGATAAGCATTTCTCACCGTGAAGAATATTTGTGCATTCTGCAGGAAAGAGATCAACCGATCAGTTTATTGATGGTCATAACTTTTTGGTATATTATCAATTTGAAAATTTGAACGACTTTCAAAGGTACTTAGTATTTTTTTTATTACAGAATATGATTTGGAACTCTAGGGATATTAAAAGGCACCCAAAAATTTGGCTCTGGCACTATGCTGGATAATCAACCATCCAGAATTAAGCTTCAATTTTTTCTCAATACCACCTCCTTTGGCTTTTCTTTGTGTCTTATTTTGTCCAAAGCTAATTCACCTGACACGGGGACATGGAGACACATGGATTCAGGTATCCGATACAGAACATGTAGACA